>JAULKQ010008602.1:0-13276 GCA_032356285.1 Smithsoniella earleae | reverse complement strand
CACTATATGTACGACATAATAGAGGTCAACAATCAATTAAATCCAGTACGGATTTTGCGCTTTTCGATTCCTAACACTCTCGAATCACGTTGCCCTTGAGATGGCGCCTTTTTTGATACGCAGCTGTAGCACCAATGCGCTAAAATACCCTTATAAAGCAGAGCAGGCTAAGAACCTCTCGATGATTGTACACACTGTAGAGCTTGCATCACGATCTTTTCGTTAGTTTCTGTGGCCGCATGGGACCTCACTTTCAACGGTTCAGATCGGCATCTTAAAGACTGATAAGCTCAACTGTCGGCCGAATAGATCTAACGCGGATGATAGCGCTACGAAACATTGAAGCATGTTCATGTGCTCTGGTTATGGCTCAAGTAGTTGGCAATATTGTAGCAAAAGGGCAGAAATTCCGCGTGCGACCCAAACGACCGAGACGAGGCTTGCCAGAGTCTTTGAGTCGTGTGAACCAACTGTGACCATCTGCGATCGTAGATTGACAATTGCAATTCAGTGAGCGTAATTGCGTCCATACCTGTTCTTATTCAAGAACTAGCGAGACCGTCCCGAGATATTTCCTGCTCTTGCAGCAGAGTTCATTCCAGCCATCGCTCCAAAAGCAAGGATTTTAAACTTGCCTCATGTCGCTCGGTACAATTCACGGAGTGCGGCAATGCACGAAACACCGTGGACATGGTAACTCTTCAAGAGGAGTTGAGCTTTTAGATAATGTATTGTACTGTTTATTATGATACTGAATTTACCTGAGTGATAGTCCTGAGTGATAGTCCATCTGAGAAGAACTTTGTTCCCTCACACGTCGGTACGTCAACTTTCACGACAACTGTGGCAAGTCACATACTTCTCATTTGCGCAACCGTGCAATCAATTCAGCAGGAGACGTTGCTACATTAAGCACGCGGCTTAGCGCCCAGGCACGCCTATGTGTAAGCATGCTTGTAAGAGACTCCTAAAACCTGACACATACTTCACAAAGAGAGCTAGCACGCGTCAACAATCTCTGAAGATGCTCTGCTTGGTCAACAACAGACTATGAAGGGGCTGACTTTTTCGGAGAGTCCACTAATCCACTACTGCTCAATCTTTTTCAACACCCAGACCACACCGTCAGCGTGGATTCTATATCCAGCAAGAAATAGCAGTCCCGGTGTTACTCCCATCGCCTTAGTAGGTGTAGGAGAGAAAATAGAATAGTCGAGTTCGTTCGACATATTGTACAGCGTCATGCCAGTCCCGCTGGACTCCCCGGGCGCGACAACTTGCCTGTTCGACTCTCACCCCATGTGGTTCGGAAATATTCCGCAGCGCTGCAACAGAGATGCTGGTGGGAATTTCAGCGCGAGTAGTACGTTTAAGGGTTTTCACGGTTCTCAAAGTGATAAATATCCAACGCGTAACCAGATGTGCAAGCCCCAGCCGCACGCGGGCCGTCAATGAATGTTATTAATTAATTCATGAAATGAAGGGATACTGCCACCATTTTCCAAGTGGTGCCTTGGAAAATCGTCACAGGGATATGTGTATGCTAATTTCACGCAGTCAGTCAGCTTGACACATGATGCGGCTGAATCACTCTGCGTACCGCATCCGGTCAGTTATTGTACTGGCGAATTAGCGTACAACCTGGACGGAATGACTGCAGGACGTGTCGACATATTTGTCATGCAGGTGGGAAAAAAAGTTATCGATGTCCTTCTCGTACATTCTTAATTGCAGGCGGCCGCTGGCGGTGCTTGTCGTCAGCTCAGAGACTTTGTTTTCAATGGATGAAATGAGCACTAGTTGAAGCTTCTTGCTTGTTGTGTACAGTGTGCAATGTCAAGTTCTGATTGGATGAGCAATCAGCTTTTTAAAGGCAGTTCCTTGACATGAGGTAGAGTCTTTGCCAAGAAATTCGCATCATGACGATGTTCTTGTGTTAGCATGTCGGTACCACAACTCGCCCATTGGCGCCATCGAACATCGTACATTATATTTGTTGAATCATAAATCATGACACCGCGAACCACTATATGTACGACATAATAGATATCAACGATCAATTAAATCCAACACGGATTTGGCGCTTTTCGATTCCTAACAATATTGAGGCTATAATGAGTACTTCAAGTAAAAGTACGGTATTCGTATTTGTACAAGTAGCCTGAGCGATGCTATGCACGAGTCTAGTGCGATGTGTGTAATATCGAAACAATGAGTGTTGCAAATGGAGCCCCGGGTTTCTGATGACCCACTATCTAGTGAGTTTGCGCCTGCACGAGGAGCAGCTCCCGATACCCGGGCAAAGATAGAGAGACCGCCGCGGAAAACTGCCTGATTACCCCGAGCTAGAGCAACTGCTAATTCGCGCTGGGCGCTGGCAATAAAGGCCCCTTTGGAAAAGCGCCCACCAGATGCCGCTATATCGGCCAGAGAGTTAAAGAGCTGCATCGCAGGTCCCCCCAGGCGGCCAAACGTCTCCACAGAGAAGGGAATAAACTGAAATCCCTGATACCCACCAGAATGATACTTCCTGATTTTGTGGGCATCCCGAGCAGACGCGGCACCGCCTGGTGACTGGACGCGATTGACTGCAAATTGACTATTTTTCGTACAGAATGGTACTAATTACTGAGTTGGTATTTCCTCATGAGAATTCGAGGTTTGCCCTAATAATGTGCTAATGTTTCCGGAAAATCGTTGGTCGTTTAAACTTTAATGAACCCAGAAATATAATTAACCTAAAATTCAATATAGTTCTCGATTGCGTCAGCAAGGTAGACTCTCAAGGGATAGTGACATTATAATTTTGTAATGAAGCGAATACCCAAGAAAAGAAATTGACATTCTAGCTCGAGTGCCTACATCCAACGAGCTGCAATAGTGAAAGAAACAAGTGGTATATGTAAGACTCGTCAGATGTCAGGGGGAATGCCGAAATAATAGGGTGAACTCTCGTAAATAAGGCGGAGGAGCGATGGTGGAGCAGGTAGCGCCAGACTTCGTGAACGTGCGCGCCACTCCACGAGGTTACTGAAGGTCTAACCCACCCTTGATGAGAAACAATTAATGACTCCTTGAGCTGTCACTTAACAGGGTTCTCTTACAATTTCTTCGACTTTTTGTGAGGTATGCACTCAAGAATAAGAGGCATCCGCGCGAAGGCTTCATTGATGCAAGGAAAAAGCACTGTAAATTGGCCGAGTGTACTTCAACAACATGTCTATTCAAGCTACTCATGCTTGATTAGTACAGCTGCGTATCTCTATTGTAAAAAACAGGCTAACAGACGCAATCAGTCGTCTACCGATACTCTTGCAGTTCGAATCTTGCTGTGAAAGAAATCGTCATCAAAGCCTGATTGAAAGTGTCCTTTAGAACCTTGGACGATGCCTGGTGTTGCTAGTTTCGATGATAAAACAATCTGCAATGCCTCGTAGAACCTGTGGCTCGAGATCATCGAGTATGTCGTCTCAGATTTGGAGTTAATGTTACCCTCTGCCTCTACCCCTTCCCCGGCCCCTGCCTCTACCCCTACCAGCTCTTCCTGGCACTGCAAGGAAGCTGACTGTTATGTATTGACATGTCAAGCTAGTGATGGTATAAGTATGCTACATCCCAGGGCACGCAATGATTCATGCTTTCTGACAGAATGCACTTCAGGGCGATGGTTGAATATCCTGACACAATGCTCAAGCGCGTGCAGTCGCACAAAAAGAGGAGAGTGGTGCACACTTCCTGTGCGCTCGGGCCGTTTGGCCCGCTGCTTTGGTTGATCGATGTCAACAAGCAAGGTATCCAAGTTCAAACTATCGGGAAGGATGAACCACCGTATAGTGCTTCCTCTTACACTCATATTTTCGACTTTTATCGGATTTCGACCCTTTGGCATTAATGTCACCCTCTTCAGGTGCGTGTTCATTGCAACATCAACGCCGGTTACAGTGCCCATCACTACTGTTCCATTCTTGAGCTCGATGCTCACAGTCTCATTATTGAGTTTCATCAAAAATCTGCAGCTTGTTTATACGCTCAGGCAGCAAGTAGGTGGTATTGCTTGCGCATGCGAAAGAAAGCGTGAAAAACTACCAATCAGCATGTATGCTTGATTCTCTGCAAACGAGCATTCAAACTATGCTCCCATTTATGCATAGTGTATCTCAAAAAGGCAAGCAGCTCTCAAAACAGACTCGGATAGATGTAGCGTAACGCACCTTACTAGTTTCACCATCTTCGATGATTTGGCGAGGTGGTGTGCTCAGCACTTAGTATGTCCGTAAAGGACAGCCCTGTGGTGTATAATCAAACTTCAGTTATCGAAGTATTGTTAAATTAATGCTGTTTGTTCCCCCGGCTGCATGTGTATATTTATTCTACCCAGGGCGTACAGCAGCCGTCAACGACTATAACGATCAACACACAATATTTGCTATAGCACTACGCTGGCGATTGGTATCTTTGACCGTGGTCAACTTTCCAGATGTAACGGTAGAACACCCCTGTGAAACCTTTCAGCAGTACGGACCAGGCCTTTCTTCGTCCAGTGCATGGATAGATGGCATTTGTTCGGGAGCATGGAACATTACGACGAGAGACTTGCGGGAGTTGCTGAGACAAACAAATACAGAGCATGAGTTCGTAAACAAGATACCGTTGCCTTAGTTTCAATGTCCTTTTGTCATAGAGAGAAGAAGAGCGTTAGGGAGTATCATATTTTGCATCCGAATTATTCAGTTTTTTTGGAACCCCGATTAATAATTTGACAGATACATTTCACCACTATAATGAGAACTTATCAAGGAGGCTGTGATTTAAAAGTGTGAGAATCCAACGGTTTGTTGCATCATTGTCAAGTGGGCGCTCGACGTGGTCAGTGTCTTGTCTCCCCAATCGTGAGATATTTCCATACTTTGCCCCGGTGAAGAGAAATAAGGTGGCGAAAGACTTCGTTTTGAAGTTCCTTGAGACTTCGCCTCTGCGGTTACGCTGGTAAACGCTTTGGTACAGTATATCCTTCAGCACTCACCACAGCAAAAGAAAATTACTGGAAAAATGAGCGGAACCCAAGGCTCACGCTCTGTCAGGAGTACCCTTGAAGAACTGAATCTTTCTGAAAAAGAATTGAAGAAGTTTGAGAGGGCTTTCGATGATCCGGAATTCATACGCATGTTCAGCGATTATGCCAGTGAGATGCAAGATCCAGCGAATAGGGCAGAAACTGAAGAGTATCTTCGACAACTAGAAGGCCAAGGCGAGATTGAAAATATGTACGGGCGTGGCACGATACTGATCGTTCCAACCCCAGAGTTTGCCGTTAAAACAAAAGCACAACCATGCGGAACCAAGGTTTTTCTGAACCTCTGCTCGTGCATGAAGGTGACTGCAACCCACCTAGAACGAAGGACACTGTGCTAAGTATTGAAGTTTTGATGTTGAGTAATACAGTACGCTTAGACCTACGAAAGACCCGATGTGATCAGGTTGACAAACCAACGTTCGAGGCTGCAGCGGACGGGGAGGGTAAACCAGGCAGAAGATGGAAACTACCGCTTACAGGTTCCAACTGTAAGCGAGATGGGATTGACAAAAAGGGAGCAAGAGTATGGGTCTGGGATGTCACCATGCACAAAGAAGCATTCACATTGACAGCCAACAACCGAGCATTACTAACAGTAATGGTAGAGTCTGCAATAGAGCATGTAGAGAAAACAAATGATGTAAAACTTGACAAGAACTTTACATGTCCAAGACTGCGGTTCAAATCCACACCTGGGTACAAGGGGGCTCCACCGGCTACGGTAAGCACTGTAGTATAAAATGGATATTTTCCGCACGTGCAAGAAGTACAGTTACAATGTTTATCATTAACCATTACCAGTGAAAGCTACAATTGAGCAGGCTCTTCGAGGGAGTGGTACATATGTGACATCCAACGGCATGTTACGGCCGTGTAATACCGAGGATGACACCAGTACATGTGTGAATTTTCCAATACAAGGAAAAGTACCAAAGCGAGAAGATTCCAGTTCCTTTGTCCTACCTGTTAAATCCAAGATACCTGCAAGTCCTAAGTCACTAAAGCCATCTGAACCAGGATTCAAACACCCTAATGGAGAAGAAACACCAAGATACAGAATCATACATCAGGGCATACAAGACCTAGGAGATGCATGGAGCGACACTACAGTAAGTTTCTTCCAAAGCAAGTATATTGTTAAGGTGAAAAGTCTTGCAAGTGAAGTCTTGTACAACTGTCTGTGTTCAATGACTAACAGTCTGCCCAGATGGTTTTGCCAAAAAAATCCTGTAGCGGTAGATTTACCCCAAATGTAGTACAGGATGTGCAAGCAAAGCATTGGGCATTCTTGCAACAAACTTGTTCCTTTCCAGTGAAGCTAGCCCCTCATCAAATACCAGTGTGTTAGATAAATTTCAGTTCTTATCCTGTAACTTTCCTTTCTACTGTATACTTGCGACAGCGATTCAGTCCTTGCATAAAAGGAGTAAAATATGCGTTGTGCCTCAACAGTTTCTAATCTACGTGTTCACAGATGTACCTCAACACGGATTTTCTCACAGATAAATGGCACCTGTGCTCTATACGGCACAGATTGGTAGATTGTCCGTGACTCTCACAACAGCTTCAAAATGGAAGTTTTGTATATTGTGTGTTTAATAGTGACCCAAGTCAAGCTCTTAAGCAATCTCACAATGAAACAAAGTGATTCATTGCTATTGTCAAGACGACATGACTTCTCAGACCTGAACGGAAAAACTCCACACTTTCTTTCAAGGTGGTCCTCTCCTCCACGCAAGCTTTTTGTAGTCTGCCTGTCTCTGTGTTCCCCACATGAAGCACCCATACTTTGTGAATACTGTTCAGAAGTTTGATCTACAGGACTGCTATTGCAGTAGTTTCTTTAAGGAATTACAGTATCAATCAAGTAAGGTGCAATATCTGATCTGGAATTAAATCCGCAAATTCAATACTTCACTTCTCAGCAGGAAGAGAAATTATTCATTTCACAAGTAATATTTTGACTATGTTATTCAGAATTTGAAGTTGTAAAGGATAACTTGTTACTGGAGCCCTTGCACAGTACGTGGGTTCAAGATAGGCAAACAAGTTCAAACTCAACAACATGACACATGACTACGATAATTATGCACAAGTGCTTTTTCCATACTAGCAAAACAGTACTTAAGTCCTGAAAAAGTGGAGTTGACACATCACGTCCTCTCTTATTTTAGTGAATCGAGGTGAGGATTTATCTGACTAAGTTTAAGAGCCATTTCAAAGACAGCATTAGAACACGAGATGAGAATGCTCTTGGATTCCACATGGAAGCCTCTAATTTTGCTTCAATGCCCTGATAAACACATTGCCATTCAGGTACACTCTCAACATAATATACCGCATGCAATCATTGTTCGTGCTGAGCTTCCAAAAGTAAAGAGTGCAGCGGACATTATCATAGAACCGAGTGCAACTAAATTTTGCATGAAAGTTGCCACCATGTACTTGCTCGAGATAGAGCTCCCCTTCACTGTGGACGAAACTCAGGCTTCAGCAAAGTTTGACATTGACACAGGATACATCTCTGTTCAATTTCCAGTGGACCATTCTTACTACAGTCAAGTCAAAAAGAGCTCTTCCTGCCCCCCACCTCTCTGTAATGAAAGTGAGGACACAAATGTTGAACAAAATCAAGCACATGTAGATGGTTGTTGGGATGAAAGTGAGATGGCAGATTCGTGCTCCAAGCCCCTTGACAATAAGCCTGGGAAAGTACAAGAAGCAGGGCTCTCCAGTGCACAGACTTTGTGCCCCACCACCTTGTCAACAAGGAGGGGAGCAATGGATGACCCAGGGGTGAAGTTTGATGAAAAATTGCAAGATTTCCTAAATGTATCCAAAGCAAGTAAGCTCTGCTCAAAGTCGTTGCTCAAAATCCATATCTTTTAGCATGACCAGATCATACCAGGTATTCCCTCTGGAAACACAATACGTTCAAGTCAATCAGACTTACCAACACCATTCTTCATCTGAAGCTATGTTCTGTAATTTATTTTAGGAAAATCTTCAGTGCAAATAAGTTTTAACTGAAGTACTTAGTTTGCCATGTCACTAAATCTGCTGGTGTTCCACACACTTCTACCAGTTCCAGCATATGATCGTTGTACTGGCTTATCATGTTGACCTTCCTGCAAATATCTGATCATCATCATGTCTGGTCAAGTGTTATTTCTTTAAAACATGAGCTCAGGTACGCAGAGTATGTAGAGCTAATAAACACTCCAAAAGTTCTTACATACAAGCTGACTGTGCTTCGTGGAGATGGAGTGTGTTTGTTCTGTGCAGGTGGAAGTTGCACTCATATCGACAATGGCACTACAATTGACAAGTCATGGGAATCGAGCAGTGCAGTCCCATCAGGCACAGATAACTCTCAAGGTGTTGGTGTAGTGGAACATTCAATCCAAGCCACCTGTGCTGACGAAAGAATTGATGGAAATCCTGAAACATGTTATGTGGATCCCAATGGCCTTCGAATGGCTGCATCACAGTGGCAAGTTGTCCATCAAGCTCATGACCAGTTAAGCTTGATTTCGTGCAAAGAGACATGCAAAGTTGAAGCCGGGAGCAAAAGCTGCTGCAATAGAGTAGAAGTGTGCGAAGAGCTGGACACTAAGAGCATAGCCAAGGGTCCAGGCGAACACGAAGTAGTGCTAAGTAAAACACAAGATGATGTGCTAAAGCTGGATATTCCAGATTTCAATTTGGATGTTGCCGTAGATCTACCTATGTTGAACGAGCTCGATTGATACTGGATACTTTCTATCCAATAGGCCCAAATCAATGTTCTAATCAACCACAAAGCTTACCAATCAAACGAATTTCCCACTTTTTCAAGCGCATTGGGGAGCTGGTTGAACCAGGTGTCCGTTTACTTCATTGTTGCCTGCAAACGAAAGCCACAACAGAAAGTTATCCATTGTTTGCGCCTACAACTGAAGACCAGTACTTGAAGTGAGAGGAAACAACTCAGTAGCGCTTGTTCACCTGCCTCAACCATTAATTTGACTTGTCCACAGCTGCTGGTCGACACCGAAAGCCGCGGCAACCAGGCGCGAGCGCTCGTAGGCGACACTATGCATGTGAACTCCATGACGGCTTATCGCGATTTTCGCGACCGCATCAACTTCCATTCATTGAAAACATTGACTGAGGGCAAAGCTTTTCACCCAAGTTGATCAAAAATTCAAACATGGGCGATGCTACAGCAAGGTGACGCCTAGCGGCCTGTGTGTCAGCGGTCGCGTGTTCTCCCACAATTCTAGCCCGTACTAGCAAGAGCCATGGCGAGTATGACAGTGCAGATGGCTCTTGACGAGCTTTATCACAGGTGGTTTGCGCTGGCTGATCGTGATCGTGATGGCCGTTTGATGGGCCAGGAAGCAGTGCAGTTCATGACTCGAAGTGGGTTACCACCTGCGTCATTAGGGCGCATTTGGGAACTCTCTGCGCAAGGGGCTGCATGGCTTGATCAACCATCTTTCAGGCGTGTATGTCAACTCATGTGGTACGCGCAGCAGAATGGCAACGACCTCCCCGCCGATTCTCGAGGTGTTGTCATGAAGATCATTTCAGGCATGGCTACCTTGCCTCCACCGAAACTGGTGGGTGAAGATACTCCATTTGCTTTGCGAGATATGCAACCCATTGGCATTGAAATGCCTCAGGCCGCTCAGGCGACGCAGCGATTTGATACGAACCAGACCGGCTACAGTACGCATCCATTTGTCGAACCAGTTGATGTCCTTGCATAAGCTTCGCATCTTAATCAAGAGGGGAACATTACAGCTCGAGAATAAATTGTATCGAAAGTACCTGGCCAAGCATGTCCTTGGGGTTAATGTGTTAAGGGCCGGAAGTTACAACATTGTACCCAATGGCCGGTACGACATGCAGTGTCTCAGGTAACAGGAGCATCATCGATAGGAGCACAGCCGGGTGTTTATAATTCGTACAGTGCGGGGTCTACTGGAAGATCTTACGGCGCTGGTCCATCGGGCGGTTCTCCCGTAATACCCCGTGCTCAGCAGCAGGCACCACCGGCACAGCCAGCACCAGCGACTACTGAAAGCACTTCAGGTAGCTTGACTGCGGGTAACACTGGGCAGCCCGCGTTTCCAGATATAACGAGCTTTTTAGCAAATAAGTATGGATCCATGCACAAAGCAGCAAACAAGGACCAGTCCGGAGATATTCCGGGGCAAGAAGTTCTACGGGTGCTGTCTTCAGTTCCAGTAGATATCGCAGTTAAGAAGAAAGGCTGGGACATGGTATCAGGTATTTTTTTGGGGCTCTACAGGTTTTATTGGAAAATGTTGAATTTGCAAGCAGGACGCTAACGAATTCTGACATAAAATCTTCAAGTATTTATTGCTGACGTTGGAAAGGATTATAAATCTCATCTTACATGTGTCAAAAAAGTAGATTTCATATGCTTTCCAGGTACACACCTGTGCCTCGATCCTTGTTTCGCCAGAAAAGAGAGTATTTTTCTATTTGTTGGTGACGCAATGGATTTGGCCACCTGTCAAGTGAATTTAGAGGTCTATTATATCCTTCATGATATGTTTTGGGAGGATCATGATGTGTTCTGATATCACTAGACACTCCTGTTCATGTGAATATTTCCCAGCGAATATTTCCCATCATAGTTGTTGGCACACTGGCTGCCGGAGTGGAATCGAATGGAAAGTTTTAGTACAATATTCATCAATAGAGCATCCCTCGTCAAACCTTGATCCATTTGAACAGAAAGGTTTAATAAACCCCATTCTGCCACCTTCTCTGAAACTAAAGTTTTCAGTAAATGATTGAGTCATACAAAGCCCACAAATTCATTTTGTGAGAAATATAGGTGGAAAGGCGACTCTATCAGCACAGAAGTTCTTTACAATGCTCTACTTGATGGACTTGTTCACGGTACAGAAGACCTTGCCTGATACTATCCCTGATGGAATATTTCCACCAGGTGTCCACCAGTGCTTCCAAGAAGCTGGTCTCCCCGTTCCAGTTGCTTTGCAGCCCCCTACAGTGGCTCACGTGCCTTTGGCTCAGCAAAACCCTGTAGAAAATTTGAATCTTGAAGCCGAGAGTACGTTCCCTGGCTCTCAATTAACACCGTTGTGAGATGATAGTGCGGTTGTGACATCTCTGATTTGTTGGATGAGTTCTGTCACATTGAAGAAGTAATGCATCCTGTACATCACCGTAGTCACATCTAGTTCACTTGGTGAAGTTTACTTACATCAATGAAAACACTCGTAATGAAAGTGAGACTTTCAGTTTTTTCTCTATTCTCTGGTCTAATTTTTGGTAACAAGGCAGAAGAATTTACCAGAGTTAATCAAGTCGACCGTGCAGAACTTCGTTCTAAATGACAGCGTAGTTACAGGCACCTAAGTAATGCTGAGAGAGCCTTTAGACACTTTGGTTAGGGTGAGTAAGAGCATGATTAGCTACCTTAAGAGAGCTCAACAAAGATGTAGGAGGACCACATGACTTCCACTGTTTCGTAGTACTATTCATAATGTTATCTACCCATACCTTCAAATTTTCAAGATATGGAAATGACTGCAGACCTGTGAAGTGTTAAAGTCTCTGTAGAGGTAGTTGATTGTGCTATGGACTGCAAGGCTTGCATGCATATGGCACTTTGATGTCCTCGCTCATAAACGGCACCACATCTAACACTGCATGCTTTCAGCGAAGATGTATATATTCATCCTTTGGATCTGTCTATTGGTACCTGAAGGGCTGAAGCAATCGGCCAGTACTCTCGGTAAATCCAATTGGGGCCATTTCCAACTCTTCCTGAAATTCCTGAAATTTGTCCAATTGTACTTCATGTCACTTGGAAATGACATCCCAACTTATGAGAACCGCCCATGAGGAGCGAATCAGGGAGAGATGGCATTCTCAAATCCACGCCGCTTGGTGACCTTATGCAGCAGCCCATTTTCTTGAATGCTGTCCAAGTTAATATGCGAGGTGTACAAATTTTTGTTTTGATGTGTCAAAGGAAATATCAGAGTCACCCTGCTCATGAGATCATTCGTGGTAGGTTTTGCAAAACTTGTACTGACATCAAATTCAAATCCAATTTGTTAGTCCAGCTTGAGTGTTTTCTCAGGCGGAGAAGGTCTACAAACGCACGAAACTTTCTCCAACCATTAAGAGATGTAGGGCAAGGTAAGTGAGAAAACGCACCCAGGTACAGGAGAGGAACTTTACTCGATTGTCCACAATGCGTACTCTGGTACGTTGGGGTTGGTGATATCACTAGATTACTTCCCTCACAATGTTGTATAAATCCAGGATTATTTAGATACAGCTTCTGAGTTACTATCTCGGTTAGCTACAGCTTTAGCAAGGTTGAGCAGCCACACTTTCTCACAGACTTTCAGATTTCTGTTGCCCTTTATCACCACCCATTTTTTTTGAATTCCAGACTAGCTGACTAAGTAATATTGACTGATTTATGAGACGTGAAGAAAGGTTTAAACTCACGATACAAGCCTCTTGTTAGCTGGCAGGGCCCGTACCTGTACCCGTTTACGTAGGGTTTGAGTGGGTTCCGGAACCCCTCTGGTCCGGATTTTCCATACAGGTCCTTTAGGTCAAAAGACAACTTTTTAAAAAGTTGTCTTGTCCTAGAAAACATGTGGAGAAGTCAGAGGGTCTCAATTTCTTTCCAGATGCAATCAACGCAGAATCTGCCATCAAATGAGCAGCTGCACAGTCACACTCTGAGACCCTTGCACCAGTACATGCAAACACACACGCTATTCCTATCCAGCGTACATGTGTGATACGTACATTGTGCTTTATATTCTGTATTTGAGCTCATACACACCTTTAGGCCAATGCATAATCGTTCAACATGTGACTGAGAGAAATTCATGTGGATTCGGGCGCACTTTATGTATATTCTTACTGACGCAGAAATTTAGTCGCGTTAGCGACCTATACACCTCTTGTTTCAGAAAGCAGGTCTTGCGGTCAGACGAGCAATTTCGAAAAGTACTTGAACTACGTCCTTTTAATAACTTGACCATTGCGCACGCCAGTTTTTTCTCCCCACAGCAAGCAGATGTCGGGTTCATTCAGCTCCGAACCTGCGGCAAGTTTAAATTCATGCACTGTACGCGATTCCATTTTCGTAGACAAAATATAGAGTCACACAAGTGGTACAGAGTCGCACAC
>JAULKQ010008591.1:0-13279 GCA_032356285.1 Smithsoniella earleae | reverse complement strand
GTGCTGAGCTGTTGAGATACGTGACTGCCATTCAAGAAATGGAAAGCATTAGATTTTGAAAATTGCGTCGAATCGGGAACTACTGACTCACTCAACGTTGTTTGATATGATTTCACTCAAATGAGAAGCGCACAAAGAAATATCGAAACAGTACAGGCGAGTAACGAAAGCAGTGGAAGCAATTTGTCCTGATATGCACTTGCTTTCCAAGTTAGAGTGTCCACATAGCGTATGAAATAAGCTTTAAAATTTAGTTTCTTTCGCGAATTACGGTCGCGTAAGCGACTTTCTGCGTCAGTAAGAGTCTTAACTGAAAGTTGTGCACCGGTAAGCAATCGGCTGGTAAAAGTATGAAGATGCTGCAATAATGTGAAGTGCGCTATGGTCGACGCTTTGTCAGCTCTGGGCTCGCGTGTTTCGAAGTACATGACATTGACAGAAACTAACACATTGCAACCCTCTGTGTTCTCGGGCTCGGTATCATTCACGTAGATTGAATTCAAAATTTGATTTACAATTGACCGTTGCTTTGTGATAACAATTGCAAGTAATTCAGCTGGCGAACAAAACTCGGGTTCACAACAGCAGCAGTACTCTGGATTCCTAGATGTCCTGGTTGGGGATTTGCAAAGTTGGGGATTTATACTCTGGGAACAAAAATCATGCAGTGTTACTAGTGGAGGAGCCTCTGTGCAATTCGATGCCACATCTACAAAGGACATCGATCTTGAACTCGAACTGGCACCAACAGAGTGCAACGTGTCAAACGACTCTCGTCCACATTGTTAGTACGCATCACTACATTACAGGCAAGCATCCCTGTATCCGTAGGATTTGGCTCCAAACGGGCGTGGAGTTTGCCAAACCAGCACACACGCTAAAACATGGGTAGGTAGCAGGGAAACTCACCACACGTTGCATAGCTCCAAGAAAAAAAAACCCCGTTTCTTCTTGTGCTATTTTATCGTGTTCAATGTCAAAGTTCACCATATAACGATGTACAACAAACGAGGGACATACGCAGTTGGAAAGCCCCACTTGTCTTAGCTCCAATAGGAAGACACCAGAAACAAACATTAAAGCCTAGATTTCACGCGCCGATTATGCCAGAAAGAACTGTACCAGGGTCAAAGCCTTAATATCAGTGATCATTACGGTCAACGCGCGCGCGTGGCATTGGGAACAGTGCAGTTACAATGCGTTAAGCGCTCAAAGCATCGGGTGCGACAATGCACAGGTGCGTCTCCTTGCGTCTCCTCATATAAAGTCCTCTGCCATTATATTGGTTGGCATGATGCCCCTGGTAGCGTCAACGACGCACAGTTGAGTGCACGCACACCTTGCAGCAACCTGACTTTACTACACTGAAATCGCCACGAGGTCACCATGCACGAGGTTACCACGGCACTCGTACACGCAGCTTTGTTACAGTCAACTGGCACGCAAACTTCACTCCAGTGACAGACACTCGTAAATGCGGCTTGATCACCCGCTACCACGTCTATGGAAGGAGAGCTATTTAGTTACCATTTATGTAACCTAGACGAAGCGTCGCGACTTGTGGCTAGGATCGTGACGCGCCCTGAAAGACTTGTCGGTCGCTAAGATAAGCCCAGGAGGGTTGATTTTGCTGTATCAAAGTATTAGTACGCTCCGTGCGGCTAGAATTGTCGAAACGTGTACTTGGTTGTTGAACAAATAAATGTCACATGAATCTGGTCAAACAGGTTTATGAACGATGTTGCACTCTGCTTCAGGACATGCAGCAAACATTGAGCCAGGACAAAATGCTTGAAACGTGCAATCTATGGTTTCGAGGGTTTCATAACTGGAGATGCGTGTTGAATATTTTAAGGAGGTAAGTGAATTCAAGACAACTGTATATTAGGTGCTCCAGAAAAACCGCATGTGGGGCAATAGCAAGTAAAATTTCTTACCTGTGCTAATTCCTAGTTGCATTTCCAGACTGTTAGCGTGTATGACGACCATATTTTGTTCTGGTGTATCCAGGCTTGTGCTCTCGCCCGCTGAATCTCGCTCTATGCGGCACGGAATATCTCCTAAGACAGACCTGATTAGAAGTGCCGACCAGTTCACGGACAAAATATGTACTTGCCATCCCTTGCTTAATGCCATTTTCAGCGTCTCGCGGGCATACGGGCGGACAGATACTTCGTGTGCCACACGCTCAATGTCAGCCTCCTGCGGTGTGTTTGAGGTAGTAAGTTGTTATGGTGTAGGCCGCATCAAATGCTATGGGCGATGAATTCACCTGGCTCTCTGACTTGCTGTATCAGATGGCAAATAAGTTCAAAAGGGTGATTTAAGCACTCCGTGGACCACGCACATGCCAATTATTCCCAGAGGATGCTCGATGTAGTACGACATACAACTGGAGGGTTTAACAAATTTAAGTGCAAGCACCATTCGCAAGTGACTGTTAATGAATGACACAAAAGTCCACAATTGGATCCGACAGCGGGCCTGTGAACAACTCAAGTATTGTGAAAAAAATCACAGTTAATATATGTCATTATAATCTGCGCAATGGTACTATCATAGCTTTCAACCCTACCGTGACTTCACATTTGTCGTTCCCACCTGAAGTCCAGCCAGGATTCCTGATTCGGATACTTTCGAGTTCATAAGGATTTCGAAATCATTAAGATCATCAAGAAATCCAGAAATGTGCTCCATGTTAAGCCCTGTCTCTTTCTTGGTTCTGAACTCTGGAGCTAAATGTCGCTCGACCAGTTTTTCAAACGCCTCGACATACTCGGCCACCAGCCGATTTTTAAGGCCTAACATTGCTTCACGCTGCTCTTCAGCTGCTTGAGCTGTTTGCTCAAGGCGCAACTGCGCCTCGATTGCTGCGCTGAGAATGTACCCGATGGTGTCACCATCTGTGAATGTGTTGTCAAAATCCACGACCAGAACGGGTGCTGCAGCATTCACGAAATTTCAGATATGATCAAGTTGAGAGATGACTACAACGTGTTTCACTGCTCGTGTGAAAGCGCTCGAAACCCGCAGTTGTCAGAGAAACTGCAAGCTGGTTGAATGCTGATATTGCACTGGCATAAAACACGCTTTGACTGCTGTCAAAGGAGGGGAAAACTGCACCAGGTGTTGTCGCCATAGCTTTAACTCGCGTGTATCCTTCTTCAAACTCTCTCCGGCGAGTGAGAAATGGCTGGTAACTGCACTTCTTCCCTTGATACGATGTTCCCGCAAAACTTGCTGTTTTAGCCCCCAAGGAAGTTATATTGAAAGATCCTGAGTGATTTTGTTGCTGTTGGAACTCATGAAGCATACGCAAGCGCTTGGAACGTAAATACTTCCATGTGGACACAGGCGAAAACATTTAACAGTACAAAATACGAATTGAAGTTTGACCACTATACATGGCTCACACTTGAGTAATAGAACGTCTCACCACGTTTGAACAAAGCTGCCGAGTGGCACCGTGCTTTGAACCTAGCAGGGATCAGCCAATACATTCCACAGCCAGGATAGACGTGTCGCCAGTGATTAAAACCATTCAATGGGGAGTCTCTTATTCGTCGACAGTACTAAATTGCTGACACACGCTTGGTTTCACAACGTTGCCCTCGTTAAAGCACGTCCCATGCACTGAGCGCGTGCCATGATAAAACTAACGATCGATACTGGCATTTCACTGGAGCAATTGACTATACAAATCCGTGACACCAAGGTCCCCTCCTTTGATTGCATTCACGCAGATGAATATCGCTCCACTTTGGGATACCCGATTCCGGATTCATTTCTTGTGGCTTTGCGCCGAAATCAGTGAGTATTGCGACGATGCCCGGGGATGGACCATGTCCTGTAGACACACTGACCTGGGTACATGAGTCTTCCACTGGCTCGGTGCAAATTGCGTTCACACGCTTCAGCGACATCAATATGCTGGTTGTGACAAACACGGGAACAATGGGTACGATATTTAGATGCAGGTACGAACCCATGGTTAGTACTAACATAACATCCATTCAAACACATCGAGTTTGATAAGAACAAGATTTTATGCTGTCCATGCTGCAGCGTGGACGGAGCGGGTATCACTGACAGCACGACATATAGTGTGAAAAACCTCCTTGGTAGAAAAGACGCCGAGCTCTTTGAGATAGTTGCGCGACAGCTTATTCACACCAGTAGATCCAATGGTTGTTCCAAGTGCGCGACCTTATTTGTTTTGACAAAACTGGCTTGCTAAACCTTGGAATTTGACTTTGAACTGTTGCTCCAGGCCTTTGATATTGGCTCTTGGAATCAAGCACATAACTCCAGAAGTTGCTCGAGATCTTGTTTCATTTGTAAAGGAAACTATTCAGTGGTCATAGGTGAATGGTGACTGCGCATGGAGCAACGACAAGTAAAACTTTCAGCAGTATCCCTGTCAGGGGTACAAACTACGACTCTCTCTCTCTCTCAACGCGTAACATCCAGATTTCCGTATTCAAGTGTTTTATAAAGTCTTCGTGCGGAAATCATCTCATCGTGCGGACCCTTGCACCTCGGCGCCTGTGTGCCGAAGCTCTTCAGACCCCGGGCCTAAAGGCAGCCCTGAAAGCTTTCCTAGGGCGTTATACACGTTCAATACTCGCAATTATACTGGCTCACTGAATTATGTTCAATACTCGGACATCAAGCACAGCCCATGCTCTAGAAGTTCAGCTTTGAATGGGTCTTGTTTGTCAAGCCAAGTCTGCCGACGCGCTATCATACCCTTTTTTATTCAGATAAGTAGTTTTCCAGATCAACGCTGATTGTCAAGCTATAGTTCAATTGACGGAAAGATTATTGAGCTTTGTGCACAGTTTCGAACTGAGTGAGATAGCCACGCTGAAGTGCTTACATGCTTGTCTGTTGCCTTGTCAGTGCTATGGATCAAACAGCAAGTGCTCAACATCCTTGCAGTATCAGCCTCGACTGCTAGACGCTCTGCTTATTATGGGGCTTGGTTTGTCCTCCAGCATCATATGGATACTGCGCACCTAGTTGATCCCCAATACTGCGTGTTCAACTTACCGTACTGGATCAAATATCGGATGAGCCAACGTCGAACGTATGAACAGTGAACGCGACTAATTTCCTGCACCTTTACGTTTATATTTCCAGCTCTGAAAGTTGGCTGCTCACATCAAGGTGTCCCCTTCCGCTGGTACCCGTGATTCACTTCTGAAGCGGTGGAACTGTTAGACAGCGACATTGAGTGGTGTATTCACTTTTTTTACAGTACATCGCGTCATATTTGTAGCATCTATCTGGGCCAAAGATTCTCAGCCTGAATTCTCGCTCAATAGGATGTGCCGTAACTACATGTAGTTACGGTATACTTTATCAGCGGCCATTTCGTCTTGTTCAAGCATGTTGACTCTCAGGCTTGTAATGCTCCACTTCCTTTGACTCCTTCGCTGCAGTAAATTATGGAGAACATCAGGAATACATTTCAGAATATACGTGTGAGTTATTCTGCGCTTTGTGGCTTTGTTGGGTGTGTCGGTAGTTTTTTTACCGTAGAAGTCTTGCTACCGCTCTTAATGGCCGCTGGCAATTCACCAAGAACCTTTGCCATCTTAATTGCGCCAGATATATATCTATGATATTTTCGTGTCAGTCGAGTCGCCCGTTTTTCTCTGTTGGCATCTTCTTTCGCCTCTTTTTGCTCCCTACTAACTTGTCTCTAACACTCGCACGCGAGCATCCAGGCACATGATGGGGCCTTTTCTATCGGAAAATATCTTATAACTGTTGACAAGAGAAGATGAGACCGCACTACAATCATTGGACGTGAGTACAATCCAAGTCACGAGCATGGTCTCGAGCTCATAGTTTAAAGACTAATTGCTCCCCTCCCCCCCCCCCCCCAGGCGCGTCAATAGTAGTAGTAGTAGCGTCAATAGTAGTAGTAGATGCCGGATTGTCCGCTACCCGCAACAACTAGCGCAATTTGTCAAGAGCAAGAGAAAACAGATTTCATGATTAAACATGCTTACATAGAAGCATCAAGGCATTCAAATAAAGTAAACAACAAGTAGACTCATCGAGGAAGGGTGCTTTCCAAGTTACACAGTGAGCCAATCTTAACACACACTCAAACATAAGCTGCGCCAGCCAATGCCGACACGATCCGAAAGTCAGAGTTTCTTCAAAACCCCGAGTTGTAAATTGCAGCGCAGATGCTATTCCGCTAGCACAAGACCGCGAAGCACAAGATTTACCACGTTGTCGTAGTATCAAATACACCCGTCTGGAGTTCAATCTCCGGCTTTCAACCAGCCAAACCTACACCTGCAGTGTACAAACCATAATCTGAACACTTTCTAGTAATTCGCCATGCTTGGAGTGCAATATCTTAAATACATGTATAATGAGGAGATGTTTCGTAATCGGTTGCGGATCAGTAGACTTTCTATGGACAGAGACTCACGCAGACTGCAATTCCAAGTTGTAAGGTTGGGTTGGTAGCCGAAGATCGATCCCCGTTTTGTCGTATTGGCTGATTTAGAATCTTCCTGAATAAATATAAATCGGCTCCGCTTATTTGTTGATGTTAAAGACCTAGTCGACAGGAGTTGCATTCACCCTGGCGGCGTATTTTGACACCTAGCCAGACCTGCGGCGTTGCTGCTACTGTAGACGGCGGATCCTGAGACAGCTTACTTTCGGAAGGTGGCAAAACCTCTGCAAGGAGTCCATCGTTTCTGCGCACTGATTCCACGTTTTTTAAACTTTGGGCACGACAGAAGGAAGCGTGCAGCGTGTGGGGATACTACGAATATTTTGACAACAATGAAAGGAGACAAGTAACAACTGAGTCAGCCCGAAGCTCGCCCGACGTTGTTTGATTCACAGAAGTACTGCACAGCACTGAAGAACATTGGACCAATATATACACTCCATTAGAAGAGCATGGGCCGACGAAGCCCCAGGGGACGCAAGAAATGGCACGTCCGCTGATTCTGCAACACCTGGACTGTACCCTGGTGAATTCCAACCAAACCCAAGCCAGATCCAACTAGGCAATTAATCATCATGATTTAATAGAACATAAATTGTACGCGTTTCCCAGGAATTGCTAAGAAATAACGGGTGTACCACAGCATGCAAGCATTTCACTATCCATATGCTGGCAAACCTTGTTCTCGATGTCCAAGTTACTTTCACGCTTCTCAATCTTTCAGATTATTTGGCTGTTTGTTATATCATATCACGCTGTACAATCCATGATTCAAAGCATTTTCCGACTTGCGCCTCGTTTCCGTCATTCTCGATTTGTTGCGTGAGGGAGAGCTGGTCCAAGAAGCGCGCTCATTAAATTACATGTTCATGATTTAAATTCTGTCGTGTGTATTTGTTCTGTCTATGTGTTCACGCTCTTTGGCGCTGGAGAAGCACAGGATGCCTTCAAGATCCTGCTCGTGTAAAATGGGGGAAAGCCTGTAGGGGGCGCTTCATTAAACCTTCCAAAACTTCTCTTGTGAGTGACAGCGCACATCCATCCTTCAAACACGACGAACGACCAGCTGGGGTGCATCGCTAACCTCCACCGTGCAGCCGCAGACAGCTCTGAGTCCCTGGCGAGAGACCCGGTCTGCAAGCAGCTGTGCATGCTGCACTCCGTGGCTGTCGACTTCCCTAAGACCAGGATCCCTGTTAGCAGTGATGCAGTCCGGGATCTCGCAAAAGGAGTGGAGTACCCTGACTTTCTGGTGGAGAAAGGCCGGGTGTCTAAGACGGTGGTCGGGAGAATCTTCCAGGATGCTCGGGAGCGTGTTCATCAGCAGGAGGCGCTCCAGGGGCGGCAGCAGCGCCACTCTCCGGAGCACATAGATCCCTGTTTGGTTGTTCGCGGTAGTGAAGACTACCTGGAATGGGCATACGACGTCATAGAGGATTGGGTGGACTTGCTCTCCGATATCATGTGCAGGTGTGGGCAAAATAGCAGCAAAATAGCAAACGCAGTGATCTAAATCCGAGTCAGATTGTACAATTTTGAAGCCGTGTAAATGAAACTCGTTTTGGTGTGATTACGGTGAGTATTTTCTACAAACGGGGGTGCGTCTTCATGGTCACGTTTGCTGAACAGCCCCGGACCGCGGGTGCTTTGCTGCGGCCCATGAGTGAACCCCCACCGGGGTCCACACTACGAATTTACGGTGGGCACGCCATGCCTCATTCCTGGCGTCTGTCGCGGGGAACTATCAAACTAGTTGCTATTGCTGTGCCGCGTGTGAGTCTGTGATAATTTTCAGGAAATTCGCGCCAGCTGTGCTGTTCAATTTCAATCCATGCTCCAGTTGTCTGCTCCCTGAGTCGAGTGAGGTTATTTCGATGTTTGTAAGGGCCAGGGAAAACGAAAATTGTGCTCAAAGAAAGATACTCTTGAGCTGTTCAGTGAACTGTTTGTCAGATTAAGCGATAAGTTTATCTTATCGCTCTGTTGGATAAGGTGACACGCAATGAAAACATTCGTTACTAAATCGGATGTGTGGCAGAAGAGTGTGGAAGTCTCCAGGACTGTGTGGAACACTCTGGAGGAATGTAGAAAATCCGGGATGCCGTGCAATGATAGACTGGTAACAGATTGATAGGAGTGAACACCGGATCATTCATGGGTTGCTACAATTGCTACAGCAAGTCTGTGTGGCACCTGCCTGTTGTGGGTTGATGGTGAATTTGTTTCCGGTTAAGTGAGAGATTTCTATGGCCAGCAGCGCATGCCCCATTTGAACAGCAGTTCGAACAGAGTCAATTGTACAGGTCCACTCACTTGTGATAATTAGGAACTCATGTATGCGCAATGTGGAGCTCCATGGTAAGAGCGGTGATGAATGATGATGAGAATGCTCTCAGCGTTTGGCCCAGGAACATGTTCCATTCTGTCCACGGGCCATGTCGAGATAGCATCTTGATGACCTTGGTGAGTTGAATTGACAACTGGCACGGCTTCAGGTATGGTGCGCATGACGTCGGCGGGTGATGACTGGCCACGTGGGGAAATTTCACGGCATCTCGGCTGAACCGTGAGCTGTTGTACTGGGCTGGCGAACTTCGGGAGTACTGCTTCCCTGAAGTACACTCGCAGCGTCACAGACACCATCACAACAGGCTGGAGAGGTGTTGACCTGGGCTTTGGCCTTTCCCTTGTGGGTTGGAGGGCGCTTCGATGTTGCCGACAGTGAGGTTTTGTATTGAAGTAACGTAGAATGTTGTAACATCGTTCGCCATATGATCCATCGCACCGCACTGTAGTGTCACAAGTTACTTGCTGCTTATCAAACACATTGAATGGGATGGTAAGCTTCATCGTGGATCCAGCCCAGGATTAGGTTTGCTATGGCGTATGTAGTGATGGACTCGCCGTATTCTTCAGGCAAAGCAAGGATGGCTCCATTCCTTTATAGAATTACTATTACTACAAGCACCATGTTTAGTGTGCGCTTTATAGTTGTGCAATTGTCACCAGTAAACACTGTTGCTGCAGGGGCAAGCACTGCTGCCAAGACTGCTGCTGCACCGTCGCATTACGACCACTCTTACAGGGAACAGGTGTTTGACGAGGCTCTATGCAAGGCCTCTGCCCTGTATCAGGTGGCGTACAGTGGTGCTTTTGATGATGGTAGACATGGGTATGAGATGAAGCTTGCAGCGATGGCAGGACCATGGTACTTAGCAGCCCGCCTCCTTGCTGGCTGCAAAGGGGCTGCAAATGGACATTGGCTTTGAGTACATGCATAGCTGCAAGTGTAGAATGTGGGCAGTAATGGATCTGATGACTCAATCTCAGTGAGTCGTCCTAGCACGCCGATTTTTCAGTGCCTAATTGTGATTCTAGTGCCAGTCTAGCTGTGAGAGGCAGTAAGCGCAAGTCCAGAAATGTTAAAAACCGCGTTGTTGACGGGTGGTGTGCAGTGGTTAGTTTGCGAAGAGAATTTGACGGGCTTGATGTTCAGAATACGAACTGCTAGGAATTTGTGGCACTGTATTCAGGTGCTGAATGTGCGACCCTTTGTTGACAAATCTTGGTGGTGAAATGGGACTGTATGGTGACTGACAGATTCAATGATAGAGCGTACTCCTCTGTTCAAAATTCCTTTCCGTGCTTACATCGACACAGCTACGCACTGTCAAGATCAACAGAGCTACTCAAACAGGAGTCGCAACGTGCGACCAATGATCTGCTTTTCTCTTTGCCGAACTGATGCCAGCGCCCCCAGAACATACGTCGTCACTTCTTGCTCCGACACCTCTACCTCTTCCCCGTCTGCACAGGAAGCACTAGTGTAAGACACAGTATGCTTCGGGTAGATCTACGACATGAATTTCAGCTTATGAACTTGCATGGACTCTAGCAACCGGGTATGAGTGTGTGTACGTCGGAGAAAACCACACCTTCGCTCACAGGCACAGCGGCAGCTGGAACAATTGTAGAGGGAGACAGGATGGTTTCAGCTCGCTTAACATCAGCCTGAATGTCAAGGCGTTCGTACGCAACATCCAGAGCAGCTGCTACGCTCTCTTTGGCCAAATACTCCGTATCTACGCCGTCCAGGCCTGGGAACTGGCCGTCTTTGAGTAGCATTTCTGCCAGAACCTCCAAATCTGAAGCATCTTCTGGCCTGCAGCCATCCTGTTCTCAGGCGCCACAAAACCAAGCAAGAAGTAAACCTTGTTCCCATGGTTACCACTCACATCTCCGCCCATAACTACCAAGGTAGTAATATCTCTACGTCAACATGCGCCACCGCACTACATCAGGCTCGTGATGCAGCCAGCCCGCACCAAGCACAGCTGGTCGAACCGCACCCTCAATGCTTCTACCTCACGAGATCAAATCCGAACTGTAGGGTTTCGACGAACTAAACAGGCTCTGAGCGTCACACTGACCACTCGCGACGTCGCACCTCGAGAACACAAAGGCCGCATAAGGCAGCATGGCGGTAGGCCAGCCACTCCACTTCAAAGGGAAAGTCTCTTGCTGTCGGAACCCGTATTTCTCGAGCAGTTCGGTCTTCTTGGCAGCGTTAGGGTCGTCTGCACTAACCTGAAGCCGCACGCGCGCACCGCTGACGCCACTAAGGTATTAACTTAGTACAGATTCTTCACACGACTAATACAACATCACACAAAAAATCTAACTTACAAAACATGTCAGAGGGATTACGGTCGACTAACACAGGGTTGCGGAAAGAACGCTTGTGGCTATACCCGCAGAGTGAGCTTGAAGACGTCATGGGGGTTTGTTCCAGGAGGGGGCACAAATCCGTAGCTGACAAGAAGCTCTCCACTGCTCTTCTCTCCGTAGGAAGCAACGACTTCTTGGCCTTTGGGGAACGCCCGGTCTGCCTTTAAAGCAATGTAGCAGTCTTGGAGTGCTGCATCGGTCCGCTCCCGCCGTTCTTTCCTCTTCTGTGCCTGAAATTATGCCCAAAAATAAGCCCAAAACCGAGTTCCTGAAGGCGGCTTGTAAGCCACCAACGAGGGAGTGCCCCAGGGACTCCCTCATCTGGGGTGGGATACTGTGAATGGCCACTGGAAGCAAAAGAGGTTGCAACACTGGCGATGACCCTAAGCAATTCACAACAGAGGTACCAGATACCGTAGGAAATTAAAACCTTCGCCGTGTGACCCGTTACCCCTTCAAAAATGTGCGCAGAATGAAATGAATCAATGTTTTCGTGCGTACACACCCCAGCGTTAGCTGATATTCACGATGATATCCAGCATGCTGCCAAGCGGCCCAAAACACGGTGGCCAGTGAAAAGTAAATCAATATTACCGCGAGTTAAAAAAATAAAAAAGATAAAGTGTGTCATGGATTGAACAGCGAAGGTTTGAATTCACTGCGGTACTGTAGCGACAATGCTAAAGAGACAAGTAGGAAGATATCAACAGCTTCTCCCAGGAGGCATTATTATGATCACATCATCTGAATTACAGTTTTCAGTTACAGTCACTTGCTGAAGCTAGCTGTGCTGGTGGCATAAATGCTAGACAGCCCCATTAAAGTGTGTTCCTTCACTAGTTTGATGCGACAGATCCTCCAGCTGTTTGTCAGAAACGATACAAGCGAAAGGGATGGTCGCCGCAAGCAGTGTTGGCTCATGATGGTGATGTACAACCAGCCTCAGCATGTACGATCAAAGCTGGCTACCATCATGATTCCAACTCCAGCCACCATGAAGCCCCTTCACCAGGCCAAGTCCACTGTTCTATGGCGCCTGACGTCCTCACGAATATATTGAATATGCTCCTGGGTTGAGTGGCCACCAGTGGGGATTGTGTTGTATCCTGAGTAGAGGAAGACCGTAAGTGCGTCTTACGTCCCTGATATTGAAACCTAACGCTTTAAGTGATTCGCTCACTACAATCATTACAGCAACTGCCTTGAAATTTCAGCAGTTATCGGTTCCCAAACGCAGCAGTACAACAGATACATGTTAAATCGCCAGGGTTTGTAGCGTATGCTGCAATAAAGCAGCAGTTGTTACCGTAGTAGATCCCAGATAGTAGAGAACTGCCAGTCCCCATCTATCTGGTGTCACCACGTATTGCATTGTACATATATTCAGAAGCCACTCACGGGTCGTAACAATACAAGCCTGGAAGTGAACAAGTCATCAGGCTGGAAGAACAAGTTTCATACTGCTTTAATGTTTACGCATGAAGCGTCAAACCATATATTCCATTGTGACACTTTGCCACAATCAATTTTTGCTCACTAAAACTGCAGTTTCATGCCAACAATACACCAACGTACAGGAATATGAATCCTGCCAGCACTGCAACACACCCACACCTTCGATATGTCCTGTCCCTACAGCGTCTCTGGTCGGACAATCCCAAAACCACTAGATTTAGGTCCTGTCCCAAAACACTGTTATCTGTCAGTCGTAGCAAAATAGTTCACATTTTAAACAGAAGGAAGTATCAAATCAAACGCAAACAATCTGAAATATGCTTACTGAAACGCAATCCTCGGACTGAACAAGAGTATGCTACGAGCCCTGTCCCATCAGATGACGTTTAGTCACAGATGCAATTAGAGCAATTTCAGGCATCAATTTTAAGCATGTCGCACTAATCACAAGCCAGAAAACCGCTGGAAGACAAGCACATTGCCCCTGATCAGAAGGGAGGTACCCCAGATTACATCGTGGCACTCCAGTATATTGAAGCCCGGCCATGCCCGACCCATAGCCTCAATATATTGTACGGCCTATTGTGTATACTATGCAAAGCAGCCTTATTA
>JAULKQ010008580.1:0-13279 GCA_032356285.1 Smithsoniella earleae | reverse complement strand
AATCAGTGTCCAACTCATATCCCGGGCTTCGCAGTCAGGTTCTTCTCTGTTATCTGGGTTTCTAAACTTTTGTGTCTGAGCAAGAACCCGATGCTCCTGTTCGAAAATTTATTTGTTCAGGGTTAATCCTGCCACGTCACTTGAAATACCCAGAACGTTCTATTATCGCATGCATCCAATATATCAGGGAGCTTGGATGTGATTTGTGTCAGTTTTCCGACAGGTATGGTGCTTGTGTAACGAATATGCAGCGAGCGATAAATCATTATTGGGTTTGAAGAACTAATAGCATCGAACAGCGCAGTCTTGAAACGCTGATAAGCCATTACATCACGTTGGAATATTTTAGTTGTCCTCGTCTATCCCTGTGCTGCTGGATCCCCGACGAGGAGTACTACATACTCTCGCTCTGGCCTGATCCCCTGGTAACCACTCGTGCGTATCGTGAGGAGCTACCCTCGATGAACCTGTGTCCATCCCTAAGTCAACATATTTTTACGAGTGCCTGTCGGTATTTATATATTTTGATATGCAGGAAGTAATAAGGACGGTCCATAACGCTGTGTAAAATGTCAAGTAACACTATTTACGTCCAGAGTAACAACGAGCAATTATTTAAAGCATATTCCATTGTATAAACTTTCTAAAGCGCCAGGATTCCTCGGGAAAAAGCACCCGTGCGGTGCACTGCAAACCGTGCAGTTTTTTCTTGCTGTCGCGGGAGAGTATTGCTTTGTCGCTCTTCAGCTCTCTGCGAAATTCCTGCATTACCTTAGCGTCCGTTCAACTCCTTCGTTTAAAGTGGCAGACAATGCTTGAAGATGGCTGGTCATCTCGCGATCTCTTCTTGTGACTGTTAAACGTCGATAGAAAGCAGTGACTATCATTGCACGAGTTGGTAGTGCTATTTGAGTTACATTCCAGTTCAATCCCGTGGTTCTGATATTTTTTTCGTCGTTTAACGCCTCGACGGATATCAAAGGTGTTTGTGGTGGTACGACAGGTGGACACGAGGTATTGGGTAAGCCGTCCCTCATAACTCGGTGGCCTAGCCTACTGTGTAATTTCGCTATCGTTATGTATTATAATATTTTTACTGCTTACCATTTAGAGAAGTTTTGAGTACCGTCTTTCGTATCAAGATGAAATATTCACGGGTTAAGGTCATAGCGCCGCGCAACACTGCCGCATTAAGTACTCGTAATCCAGAGTCTGTACTCAGGAACTGAGGCTTGACTGTGGGTCAGTCGCTGACTGTCATGGTGTTTGAAAGCAGTAGGAAAGTTTCACCACTCGCGATTTATTGTAATGTTTTTGGTCAGTTGCCTGACATTTGGGGTAACTGTTGCTGGGTTTGACTACACTCTGTGGGAAGCTGCCCTTGAAGTTGTAACGTTCGGACGGCTGTATGCAGTATACCATTTTCAGAACAGTGGCAACTGTGGAGGGATTGCCGGAGGGCCCATTCACAACAGAAGAGGTTCAGGGTGACAAGGGCGTTGTGCATGAGTGGGCATGGGTCCCTGAGTCTCAAATAGTTACACTGTGAGAAGGAAGAGAAGGTCCTTGTGTAAGACGAATATCGTTCATGTGAAAAAATGAACATCGATTCATAAAAGTGTGTTGAATCGATGTTGAGAGATGAGTACAGTAATGATCATTCATGCTGGCTCTAGGAAGTGGAATGGTCTACTGTTTGCAGCGCAAGGTTTTATACTGTGATGACTGCCTCCAGGGAAACACACATTATTCGTGCTACTAGTTCGAACATCTTTGAGCCAGAAATAGAAATTACGTTTCATCTGATGGTAATGGCGAAGGCTGGAGCACATTGATTTGACTAGAGGTTGAGTCTGAGGCAGAGTTTTATATGTTGAGTTGAGTAGCATGTTTGTAGCTTAATTTGAGAGTTTTTCCTCCACGTATGCTTTAAAACATTCCAAAGGGCCGATCTTGGCGCCCTGTACATAATTGACTAATCAGTTCCTTGCTGTGCTGTGAGGACACTGATCAGGTTTCTTTCATCCCTGAACACATGTGCTAGTTTCAACCAGTGTAAGATCAATCAAATACAGAGCCTCTATGTCTCAGTATCTTTTATGACTTTTGACACAGTCTTTTATCTTTCAAGCAAACACAAATGAAGTAGGCATGAACTTGTGCCAGTCCACAAGTTGGTAAATAGTCATCTTGAGCTGGAATCTTGCAAAACATCACTTTCTATGAGACGGAAGGCCTTTATTAGATGGTTACTGTGCTGGGGATCTTTCATTTCAGACAGTAACCATTAGCTATGTTACTCCTGATCCATTCAATATTATTGTAACAATTGAGCAATGGAGATCATATCAACAAATGATGATTCAACAATGCCTCAAAGAGTGATGAGTGCAGATAAGCTCACTTGCTGCACACAATAGTGTACATGTACAAGCTTGAAATGCTAATAATGATTTGGTTATGAGTCTTGAGTCTCTTGGCATTGACTTGAAATCATCGGCCACTGTGCCACTGCTTCTGCAGTCACTTCGCCTGTGTATGAGGCTGTTGCTGAGTAACAGAGACCCATGCTGGAGTTGGGCAGCTGATTGAAAACAGTTGTCTGGCCTTCCTTCTCTAACAATTCTAGGCCCCACCATTTCAAGTTACTGTACTCAACAAACTGAACAGCAAAATTTCTCAAGTTAACAAAATGTGTTATTTGGTTGCTTCTTCGAAACAGAACCTGTACATACCTCCGGCATCACTACTTGAAGCGTTATGTTGCAGTTGGTGTTGGTTATTATCTGGCCACAAGCACCATTGGGAATTGTATAGTTCACGGCAATCATGACCGGATTGTCGAAAGATTGTAGCTCTACCAAGTCGCCTGCGGCACCTGTAACAGTGCTCTTTTTATCCGTGGGCTTGCTATTGGCCTCGGTCAAACATCAAGTGAGCACCATAACTTACCAACACGATTGTCGGATCGTATATAGAACCATCGCCAACCGTTCCCACTCCGGCCTGCGAAATGTGGAGTGCCGTTCACCAGATTATTGATACTCTTGTACCAGCAGGTTTCAACGTTCAAGACGAACGACACGCAGCCCGACAGTGAATCACAACCGCGTGCACAGTATCGAATTAGTTGCACAAGCCTTTGGCGACCTGTTGCCTCTCTTGACGCTACTGCGCCATCGTTTCCAATGTTTCCGGGAATCTCCCATCCAGCCTCTTCGTTGAAGAGTCTGTACCCGTCTATGTCTGCACTAGCTGCGCGCTCTGCGTGTTGGTCATGCGACTACACACCTGTATGAATCATTCACAAACCTGTAGGAGCCCGCTGTGTCCCAACTCCTGTTTGTTGCAAGGCATTTGTGTCGTCTGTGCCAATAGAATTTTCGCTGCTATCACGAACAACAACCGTACTTCTCGAGCGAGAAGTGCTTGAAGAGGAACTAGAAGTGCTGGAAGATGAGCTTCGACTTACTGTCGTGGATAGCTTGCACGGGCTCTTGCCCCCACCTGACCACGTTTCAAAATCCTTGAACCAAATGAATTGATCCTGATTTGACGCGAACGACGAGACGGAGCTTCCGCCGCTATATGTTGTTATGTATGTCCGGGAGATTTTGAATGAGCTCTTGTATCTGTATCTGATTCCTTTCTTATGTAACACTTCCTCCCCATCAAGCCACGCCTTGAACTCTCCGTTCTTCACTCCGGGGTCGTTAAGCTTTATCCACATCCTGATGTCGTACCATCTCCCAGTTTTTACTGTCTTACTCCATTTCCAGTCTTCTCCGCACCGTATGCTCCTTGGTTTATCGGGGTAATAGGCGTACGTAACAATGCGACCACCCTCTCGCCACATCAGTCTAGTTGAAAATCCTCTTTCTCTCGACACTTGACTACATCCGACTGGGCATGCTGTCCCTCTGCCACCCTCTGAAAGCCATGCAAAATCAATCATATTGAAAAGTCCTTGTTTGATCTACTCTGATTTCCAAGCGCTGTTGCCCCGACAATGTGACTCTCTTTTTACTCGCGCAAACTTCTTTACCACAATAGTTTTCCGATGAGAGTATGGGTACTAACATACCACCACCACAAAGACCTGGTAGTTTTCCCCCTTTCTTCCACTGAAATCCGGGCTGGAATTTGATTTTGTAGGACATGGATGCCTCGTCAAGCTGCCTGCTATTCATTGCATACCATGTGAATCCAGTTTCCCAACCACTAATTTTCCCTGGAAACAATAGAGTAAGCTTCTCATCACCATTTGGGAAACGGAAGTTCAAAATTTCTCGAATACCTTTTCTGTACATCCCTCTCAGAGCACCATCATCTATCCTCGTCAGCGGTGGCCCTCCAGTTCCGCCTTGAATCATTTTGAAAGGTCCTCTCGTTCTCTTAAAATCTCGTGCCGCGTCTGCCTTGGAGTAGATGTGGTTATCTCTATATTGTATAAAGGGAACTGAAATTAAGCAAGTACAATTTACATGTAAGACAACTTCCAAGAGGCCTATAAAAAACCATATTACACAATACTTGAAGGCCGGCATCAGTACGCGATCCATGTGAACGAAAACTGTAGTTTCGTTTTAATAAAAATGAACCCAACCCTCACAGGCACGGCTAGAGTAATCTATACATTTTGAATACTACGTCGTGTGCAAAGTAATAGACTTGATTGTCAACCTGCGAACGAAAAAAGGTAACTTTGCTTTGTCACCCAGCATAACTCGGCAGAATCTCTTTAGTTGAGAGTTTCTTCTCATCCATGTGAGAGCAAGTTGATGACACTCCGGCGATATTTAACGTGTTTATATAGCGCTCTTTAAACTCAACGGCTTCGAGGTCTTTTGTGGTGCATTCGCTCATAATGCATTGAATCGCCGTACACGAGCTGGTTGCGACTGTTCGAACAAATTCTCGGCTCTGCTCTTTAGATGATGTACAATAGCTCTAGAGCGTGTCACTACTAAGAATCAGGACCCCATTTTCAGAGCCGGAGAGTTCAGATATGTCAAGTGGTCACCACTCTTCAGAGCACGTTCGTTCGCAAAATTTATCAAGAACTTCCAGGGCACACGTGTCTCCGTAATCGTACGAGTATTTACTGTGGAGTGCCAGAACAGATGCTGCACCTGTCAAACGTCGATGTCAAACAGGTGCCATTGAACGCGCTTGGCAAGCGTTGAACGATAGATTCTTGCAAACCAGTTTTGTCCAGTGCCCACGAACCAGTATCCACACTGAATCCACCTCTTGAGTTACAAAATGGGCTTGGATGGAGGTACCATAATTTCTAGATCCGACGTGCTTCGGGGAGCCAGTTGGAACGTAGCAAACAACGATACTAGTAGGTCCACAAGAGGAGGTGCCATCTCCAGCTCGTCCAGTTCTAAGGTGCAGGAAGCTTCAAATCTACACTGATGTCCTATGCCAGGTTTTCCTACGCTGGATTTTAGCTACCAGAGTGGAGATCTTTTTTGTAGCCTCAGAGGGTAAATCAAAGTGAGAGGAAGAAAACCCGACTATCGACGTGTTATCTGACCAGCTCAGAGCTTCAGCAACCTATTGTTTGCGACTACCTCGGTAATTTGTACAACAAAAGTGCGGTAGTGGAGTATCTCATTGGCAAATCTGGGTCGTTTGAAAGTGATCTCTCGAAGCACAGGTGACTTTTTGATAGCTTGGCTTTATTCGCAAGTCACATAGGGGATTTGATTTTCAATAGGGCACTGGTTTAGCTGTTTCATGGAGTGAGCGGAATTTGTGGATTGAGTGCAAGCAACCCAGAGAACTCGTGCATCTTCAGGTACCAAAACATTGTCCGCACGCTTGGGAAAAAGATATCCCATTTGAGGAACAGGAAGGATGTTTTTGACGTGACTTTGGTTACGGAGAACTTGAAAGGGGAAGATTCTGAGAAGCAAGAAGGCGTGGGCAACCTTGCTTTCATTAATATCAACAACATGCAGTGCCCTGTTTCTCAATCACCCTTTGAAACCGCCCGAGTCGTTGTTCTTGCGCCATGCGGGCACATTGTATGTAAATCGTACGTTCCTGAACTTCCAGCCCTGGGTTGTGGCGCCACTGTTGTTGGTTTGATGGTTGCTGTACCTGTATGCAGGATATGTGATGTCAGTAAGATTGAAGCAAGCAAAGCTGGATTGTGCCCAGTACTCAACTGTGGTAAACAATACAAGCATGGCACCCAAGCTGTCGAGCTAGCTCCTGAGCTCTCAAGTGTAAGTGTTTGGAAAAAATTCAAGCTTGACTGTAGTGTGAACAGATGCTGGTTCACTTCCCAACTGTTTCACACAGTGTACACCGTGCTTAACTTTCTAGTTCATATACATCCTATCCAATTTAATCATGCTTTGACACGTTCAGATTTTAATTACCTGCAGGAGGCATATCAAAAAGCTCTGAAACTTGTTGAGGGCAGGTCGAAGGGCAAGAGTAGCTGCAAGCGTATTGCCTGCAACACATCTACGTGTACTTTACAAGAAGCTTCATCAGAACCACCCCCAAAACAGGCCAGGGAAAGCCGATGACAGATTATTTTCGGTGCATTAACTTTACCAATGGACATGTTCAGGCCGGAGGGGAATGCTTTTTCTTTATTTATTAGGCGCAACGTAGTTGCAACGCATGGTTTTCTTACTTATGACACATGATGCCGCCATAAGGATTGCGAGCGTCCGAATGTAATCTGGTGTAATGTCATCCCGTATCTGTAGCTTCGTGCCCACTGGACTTGGGTTCATACAGGCACTGCTTGAATTCGTTCGAACCCTATCTGGACCATAATCATAGTATTAGATGCGTTCCCGGATGCTGGCTGAGCACGAACGCACCATGGTTCATTTCAACCGCGCGGGTATCTGAAGAGTAGGGAGATAGTACAGCTGGGACCCCCACTCAACAAGCGTAGTTAATATTCACAGTCATGCACACTGTTCAGGATGTTAGAATTTTTGCACAGGAAGGGCATACCAAAGACCAGGGGAACACGGTAGGGGTCAATTTGCATCCCAGCGGGCCTCATCGCCCTGCACACGTACATATGAAAGAAACACGCTGAAAACAACTGCGGCGAGAAATTTCCATCCTTTCAGAGTATGGAAAGTTAAGTTTCACTACTGACGACTAGGTGTTATTCTCCCGTTCGACACTCGAGAGCACGCAGCGAAAGCTAAGGCGAGAATGACTATTCAACGCTCGCTGTTCACAACGGGCCCAACCACAACGCTATGGCTGCGTAAACTTCGCAAGGATCCGTTAAGTAAGGCCGTTGCAAAAGCCAAGGCTCTGTCACATGCCAGTGGTGAGCTCGTGAACACTGCTCAAAGTTCAACACAGAGACTTGCGTCTGCCCCGTACATTCAGCCCCCGCAGGAATTGTTCAACAGCTCAGCAAAAGTCGCAAGACGAGTAAAACCTCGCTCTGATGTTGCAAGTGAGGTGGACCGTGCAAGGAATGTGGTGTGTTTCTTAACAGTTCAAACTTGGAGCTTCTCTCTTGAGTGAGACAACTTAGCACGACATGGATGATAAGCTGATTTTCAGGCAGCTAGGACCATGGATACACTCATGAAAGAAATAAGCAGACGGTTGAAAAGCCATGTGGCGGGTTTTCCTACTTTCCATGACCTGCACCCTTTTGAAAGGTCTATCATGGACCTTGCAGTTGGACAGCAAAACTATATTAGGATAGTCAGCGCAGTTGACGAGCTAAGAAAAGATGTGGTGAAGGTGCGTTGCAGCTTTGCACGAAAACCAGGCTTGAATGCTGCTAGCCGAATGTTATCATCTGTATGCCGTTGGAGCGGGCTGAACTTCAAAAGCATTTGCTGAAATGGGTACACTTTCGTCCGAAAAGGTGGTATCAAGGGTGTTGCGCACATTACAGTGCCTTACCAGAGAACTCTGAAAAGGAGAACGAAGTGTAGTGCTACGTGCGCGTTTTCTCTTCAAGGCATGTCTACAGCACACTCGCAAAGCTTGGCGCAATATTCATGGTTTGCTGTTGTCTATCTTCTCAAAAGAATTGAGGGGAACGCAGGTCAGCAAACACTATGCTACTCAGGCTTCAGCAGCTCCGAGCACGAAGCGGGCCGAAGAAATCACTCAGGAAGGGATACTCGCAGTTGAATCGGCACTTGTAAACAAAGGTGAAGGGAGTTTCTGGGAAATCCAGGAACTCTCGAAAAAGATGCGGAGGATTCCTCAAATCGATGCCTACGTTCCAACAGTAAGCGACCCAGTCTACAAGCTCGAGTACACCACTGTGAAAAGCTTGCCCGTTCATCGACACCACAGATTTCTTGAATTGTACGCTCCCTTCACAGCAACTGGAGTGGAATGTGATGAACCAAACGATGGGTAGATACCTCAGCTTTTTACTCTTGCGTTTTTGCTTTCATGGAGGCCTTACTTACCCAAGCGTCATCCTCCGCTCATACTAATTGGAAGACTTCTGTATACACCTTATTGTCAACTCTGCTGACTTTGGTCTACGTAAACACTTATTTATCTATTTCTTTCCATCAAATGGCAGCTTGTACCAGTGATAGTGCCTAAGCCACTCATACAGGTATCATTAACAAGCTCCGCGCGCCTGAATAGTTGTGGAAATGTTTTGGCAAGGGGATCTGATAAGTAGGAGTTTCAGATTGCCTGAGGTATTTCATGTGTTACATACATAGATACGCGAGTCATCTCAAGATAGTATCTAGCATAGCAAGGCTCGAGTTGGTAAGACCAGATCGCTTTTTAAGCTGTGCCACAAGTAGGCTGTGGAAGGCAGCCCTCTACTATAGTTATTGTTGCTTTAATATTATTGCCTGCTGTGCTGTGATAGGATGGCATTGTGAAGAATTGCACTATTCTTGTATTTAGTACAAGCATATATATTAGGTAAGTACTGTGTAGAGATAGTCATTTGAACTGCTTTGTCTGTACAACAGAGAGCGGGTGTTTATGACTCACACGTCGTTCACCAATGCAAATGACAGTGAATGACTTTCACAGGCTTGGGGGTGGACTTGAATTCAGCTTGCATCCTAGACAGAATAGTGTAATACACTGTCATTACCCCGTGCAGTTGAACATGGCTTGTTGCTCATGAGAATTGAACCAGGTAGTTTAAAGAACACCCTGAGGCACACTTGTTGATACCGTGCTTACCTCCTTGGACAATACTTCATGAAAAATTTTCAGTACTGAAATCTGGACTTTAAGCAACTTTCAGCTAATCATGATTTGGTTCAACTGTAGTTGATAGTGGATGTCTCGTGCAAGCATGCGAGTCTGACTTGTTAGCGTTGTACTGATCATATTCAATGTTTATTCTCAGGACTACTTTATTAGTGAATTTATTTTCAGCTTGTGGAGCAGGTGGCGCTTGTCGGAGCTCCGAACGTTGGGAAGTCGTCGTTGGTTAATGCTCTGTCGAGCGGTACGCCGGAGGTCTGCAATTATCCCTTCACTACCCGGAGTATAAAAGTTGGTCATTTCTACGCCAACACTATTCTTCACCAGGTACGCTTGAGGGGTACCTGCAAGTTGCTTGCTCACGCTGGCATTTCAATCTGGTTCGTGCAAGTCAATGCTGCACTGTGCTAGTACTCCGGTTTCTTCCCAGCCATTGCGAAATTGCTGAGCTGTTAGGGCTATTGCTAAGATCCTCGTGACAACATGATTCCGTGCATGGGTGTAGGTGATGGATACACCTGGGTTGCTGTACAGGCCCGACGACGACCGAAACGCGATGGAATTACTGACTGTTGCAACTCTTGAGCATTTACCCACGGCTGCTCTCTTCGTACTGGATTTGACGGAGCAGTGCGGTTGCAGTTGCCAGGAACAGTGGCAAATCCGAAGGGAATTGCTTGCTCGCTTTCCGCACAAGTTGTGGATAGACGTTATAACGAAGATTGATATGCTAGAAGAGGAGATTGATGCAGCACTTGAACTTGAAGATGTTACTGTCAACGAAGATCCTGTCGACGCTATGCAAATGGTGTGTCTTGTTCGCAGCCTTCGTTTACATCCGGACAGCCTGCCCGACGACTAACACTGCTGTGCAGATACGAAGGCTTCCTCATGCTGTGAAAGTGTCATCATTAACCACTGAAGGACTTGACCAGTTACAAGAGGCAGTTTTAGACTTGATGACTACGGAAAATTGGTCATCTCAGATCGATGCGATGCGTGACCGGGACAAAGCTGTGCTGAATGAGCAATGAAAATAGACCGTTTCCGCACGACCGTAATTGGTGTAATTCATGTAACTCGGGTTTGAATATGTCAGAAGGTTTATAAGCCCCATCCAGTCACCAGCTTCTTTCCTACAAACTTGTTTTGGCTCAGAACGTCTTGCATCGCTCGCTCATCTATTCTGTTTGCGATATGCCCGTACACCGCATCGGCATCCATGTTGCTCACATCCAGTGTTTCATCCTTGTTGTCGGTGAAAGTAAGCCTCAGCATAGACGGGCTGCCCAGCGGTAGTAACTGCAGAAAGAGGATGTGAGGAGTCGCCTTGACTACTTGAATTTTAGCGAAGATTGCGCCTATATACACACCTCGTAGTTGATGTTACACTCTGGATTAGTCTTGGCAAGCTTGGGGCTGGTCAGCCTTCTTAACAAGTGCAGCCCAGCGCAAGGGCTGTCGACAGAAAACTGCAAAAATATGCTCTTCAGCGCCTTTAGTGACGCCATTTTGATGATTGAACGTACATCCCACACGTCCAAGTTGTGCACCAGTCCGGTCTTGTAACATCGCTCATTAATCATACTTCGATGCCGTATGACAGCATCATGTGCGTACCGATGGCTTAGGTGGAGCAACAATCTTTGTCATTCGACGCCGCCGCGGAACTCGATACTAGAATATTATCCTCTGCAACAAATGGATGGTAACTAGTATCTGAACAGGTGTTAGGATCATTGTGCGTTGGTTTAAGTTTCCGCGTAAGCTGACAAGTTTTGGCTGGTTGAACCTAGCAGCACTTTCTCGAATCTTTTAATCATGGCAGAAGAGGCGAAGATTAATGTGAAGCATTTGAATGGGACGTCGTATCCCATCAATATTTCGTTAAATGTTCGCACTTTATACTGATGCTCGAAGCCTAGTTCTTCTGGATCAGATGCGCTTAACTCGTGATAGCTTGCAGGAAACTGTGGCAACTTTGAAGGAAAAGGTTCATGAAGCCTCAAACATTGCAGTTAATCGCCAGAGAATCATCTTCAAGGGCAAAGAGGTTCAAAACCACATGGTCCTGTCAGCTGCTGGTGGGATCACCCGACATATTATCTTTGTATCTACTGCCGATGCTCACGCAAGTAAGCTAATTACGCGTCTACATTACTTCAGGTCTTACCGATGGCAGCATCGCACACTTGGTCGAGCGTCTAATGGCAGCATCAGATGGTAAGTCTTACAGCTCAGAGTAGAGTCATTGTTGCTGCACACACCTACTTGTGCTGTGGCATGTTCAGGTGCTTCGCAGAGTCCTCAGCAGCCAGCTCAACCTCAAGGAAGGGCGTTTGCGGGAGCAGGAATCGAGGCTGTGAATTCCCTGGTTTCTCAGGTAGTTGGGGGTTTGTTAGGCCCAGGAACTGGTGGTGCTTCTCCACTGTCGCCCCGCTCTCCTCGGAGGCGCTCCGGGTCCCAGCTGAATGGAATTGCTGCTCTACAAGGATTCATGAATGCCGTAGGAGAGTTACCACGTGTGGATGGTTCAGTATCTCTGCTTCCCATCCATGCGCGACCATCACGGACACCTGAACAAGCCAGTTGGCTGAGCATTCTCAACGCCATATCAGCAGTACTTCTCGAAATCCAAGAAGACGGGTCCTTGCTGAGCGCACTTGCTGCTGCGAACGGGGGCGAGGAGCCAGACTCAGAGACCATGGCCCAGATTGATCTTCTCGTATCCCGAATCCCGGAACTGCGGGATGAAATATCTCGACGCCCACCTGCATCTAGCAACGCTAGCGTTCCTGATGCCGCACATGAGCAAGCAAGCGCCACCAGCTCGACAGCAGAAGCACCCCCTGCTGAATCTACAACAGACACGCATGCCGACATATTACGCCTTGCCATCTTGGCATTCTCCTTAACAACATCACGCGCGGCTGATTTTATGCACCGATTCAGCGACAGCATGTCCTCGCAAGCCAGATCACTGGTGAACAGAACAACGCAAGAGATATATCAAGGAGGTACAAACTTCCAGTCACTCGAGGTATGAGCGATTTCACTTCCGCCTCACTGGTGTTGAGCAACCACTCTTATCGTGCGACACATTCAGGAGGCTATGGGCTACATTGGCACAGCAGCAAATCGATCGTCTGGACTCGCACTGGAGATGGCGTATCTGTGCTCGCTTTTCACGCGAGCAATCGCGTCGGATGGGAATTGGAATATTCTATCTGACGGTATGTATCCCATAGTATTAGTGAACGGAGTCCAGTCCGCACCAGTGACACCCGAGGCGAATGCCAGCAGCTCTCAGTCTCAGGCTACGCAGCCCGCTGACCAACCAAGTAATCCTTCATCCGCTACAACACCCGCACCCCAGCAAAACAATCAGCCAGCTATCAGCGTCAACCCAGGCTATGCGCCCATTCTAGTTATGGGAAGCAACCAGTCTAACCGTCTTCACGTGCACGGCTTCAGAACAGTTGGAGTGCACGACCCCGCTCAGATAGCGAACGCTGGTGGCGCAATGATGCAAGGCAGCACGCGCGAAGGACCTGTCACACAGCGGAACGTCAATCGCACCCCTACACGGCCCGAGTCACAGGTACACTTCACAGCCGTTCGTAGCAACGTTCACAGGCATGGCATCTACTAGACGCTCTACGTATAACTCTAATGAAATCTAATTTCGACAAGCGCGCACTGAATGCGACTGTTGTTCAATCTACCTACCTACATTCGCTTTCTTTAACTCTACACTATCTTCTTCTCATGCCCTGCACGCTGGGCATAGAGACTCGTACTCATGCCTGACTTTCCCATGCTCGATTGCAGGCAGCCGCTGGTGCTGTGCTAACTGTTAGTTCTGTTTCCGAGACTCTACTTTCATTGGTAGAAAAGGACGTTGAAGCTGCTTGTGCATTGTGTATTGTGTGTTGGAATGTCGGTATTATAACTTGTCCATTGGTACCATAAATCAGCGTATGCCATAACAAGACTAGTGAGTACTTAAAGTCGAATTATAGCGCACTATATAGGGCATTGAAGTCAACTGCTACGATATTTTACCCGT
>JAULKQ010008569.1:0-13280 GCA_032356285.1 Smithsoniella earleae | reverse complement strand
GAAGCAAGTAAACTCCCATCAGGCTTCCAGGCAACACCTCTCACCCTATCAGTATGGCTCGTCATTGTCTTGATAGCAGTACTAAATGTTCGATCCCACAGCTTAATAGTGTGGTCATCCGACCCAGTGGCTAAAGAGGACCCGACAGGGCTCCAGGCCACACACATGACCCCAGCCGAATGCCCACTCAGAACCGACTTAACTCTTCCAGACCTTACCTCCCATATCAAAGCTGTCCTGTCTTCTGATGCAGTGGCTAAGGACGCTCCATCTGAGCTCCATGCAATGCATCTGACTGGGCCTTGATGCCCTTTCAGAATACAGGTAGAGCGTCCAGTTATTCCATCCCACAGCATTGCTGTGTGATCATCAGAAGCGGTGGCAATGATGCTGCTGTTAGGGCTCCAAGCAGCTATTCTCACTTGCCCTGAGTGCTGCTCAATAATGCGAATAGCCTCACCTGATTCCGGGGCCCACAGAACGATTGTGTGATCATCAGAGACGGTGGCAAGTGGAGATCTGTTTAGCCCCCAAGTGATGCTCCTGACAGATTGTGAGTGCTTCTCAAGTGTGCGGACAAGGTTCCCTGTCTGCACATCCCAGATCATAGCTGTACAGTCACTCGAAGCGGAGGCAATGAACTTGGCATCAGGGCTGCATGCAATACTTCTCACTTGGCGTGTGTGCTCCTTCAGAATGTGAATGGGTTTGCCAGTTGCTGTATTCCACAGCATGATTGTGTTGTCCTCAGACCCGGTGGCAATTATGGAGGTATTTGGGAGCCAGGAAACACTAGTCACGCTGCCAGAATGCCCCTTCAAAGTTTGCTTTAGCTTCCCAGCCTTCACATCCCAGAGCAAAACGTTCTTGTGGGATGAACCTGATGCTATGTAGTTCCCATCACTGCTCCAGGCAACACACTTGACATCTGGTGACCCGCTCTTCAAAGCCCGCCCCTCACTTCCTGTGGCCGTGTCCCAGAGGATGATCTTCTTGCCTTCTGAAGATGAAGCCAGTGTAGAACCGTCAGGGCTCCAAGCAACCCAGTTGAGAGCCTGTTTGTGCCTATGGAGAGTATGGGTGACCTCTCCTGTTGCTGCATTCCACAGCTTAGCTGTACAGTCTTCTGAAGCAGTGGCTACCCTGGTGCCATCACAGCTCCAGGCAACACATCTGATCCGGTTAGAGTGTCCTCTGAGTATAAGCTTGTCAGAATCTTGTGCTACCTTCCACAGAATCACTGTCATGTCTGTAGAAGCCGTTGCTAATGTGGAGGCATCGGGGCTCCAGGCCACACATGTTACTTGCCCCAAGTGCCCTCCTATAATTGAAGAGGCTGTGTTCATGAAAGAGAGGTGCCTGCAACATACAGAAAGTGATTGCAGTACAACAAAGAGGCACTCACTCACAGTCACATGTTTCAAATACAAAGCTCTTTGTTCCACACCGAAGGGGACAGAACCAACCTTGTGAGTGGTCTGAAAACAGATGATTCGCCTGCATCTTGGTGCTCTTCTGGAGAGCTTCTGGTGGACTGGACGGCTGGCGTAGAAGGTTGAGCAGTACTTACATTCCCTTCTGGAATCATATGCAGAGATTCTCGCCTACTCACCCTGTGCATTGAGCTCAACATAACATTTTACTTTACTTAGCATACAAAAGGCATCCCCAAACCCGTATTGCTTTATGCCAGAATGCAGCTACCTTGACCGCAGACCGATGAACTGACAAACTACATGAGACAGCTTACGTTCGTCTATTTGAGTTGGGCCTACGATGCCCCCGTCTTGAGTCTAATGTTTGAACACAAATTTGTGTTCTGTTATCTGTAAAATGACTCGCGGAACATTTTCAATAGCCGTCAGACTATCTCTCTCTTCAGAACAGACTCTGAAAGTACATGAAAAATGATAGCGACTGATATTATGAACTCAAGTTGGCGATGACGCGGGGCCTGCTCTACAACTGCAGTTAAAGCACACTGGTTCAAAGTTAACACTTTGGAGCTAAGATCATATCCTGCTGGGCCTGGAGCCTTAGGCTTAAGAATTGGACCACAAAATGCCACAATAGGAGAAGAAAATCTACAACAGGTCAGTTGTCTAAGCTTGGTTGCAGCATACTCTGTTCCCTGGGGAGTGCTATCAAGAGTGTCTTCAGCAAATGTGCTCAACTGTGGTTGCAGGAGTCGCTTCAGATGCTTGCCAAATCTGCCTGGAGGGGAGCGTATTCTTGGGTTCCTTTGTAGAAGCGATATAAGAGGGTCATAGAAGAGTTGAAGCCTGTTTCTATCATGCCTGGATAGCTGTGATTTATCCCATGGAAAAGCCCTGCTGTCATCAAGAAGAATCTGTTCAGCCTGGAGCAGATAAACATCCTCTCATAATTGGCCCGAACTTTCATTATCAACAGTCAGGTCTGAGGATTCCTGGTCGCTGCTTCAATTTCAAGCACTGTAATCACTGAGAGTTATAAATGAAGCAATCATTTGTGGGAAAGACTCAAATGAGGGAGTGCTCACCTCATCACGAGACATTCGAACCCCATCTGTGAACAGCTCAAAGACAATGACACCGAATGCCCAAGCGTCCACAGCCGTGTCTGCTACAACAGGTTGCCTGCTTTGAAATGCTCGCATCGTCTCGGGAGCTGCATACTCTGCAGTCATGGCTGGAAGTACAGTCTCCCCTACCTGAGCAGCAAGCCCGAAGTCCATGAGGACCCATCTGTGCCGCTTCCCAATCCATAGAATGTTGGCTGGCTTCAGGTCCCTGTGGACATAGTCTGCTTGATGAAGCTTAGCAATGCACTCAGCTAGCTGGACCACAACCTGCAGACAGCTGCCCTGTTTACATGCTGTGAGATCCACCAATTTCAGAAGACCAGGGCCCCAGGCAGAATCAACTCGTGGTAAACATTTCAAGGCTCTGTCATTTTGTAAAGTGGAACAAAACTCAAGCCATAATCACCCATGTTCCAAATATAAATCACAAGTTCTCTATTGTACTGTAGCTTGTGTATTTTCTACTGAAGACAAGTCAAATTCAACATTCACTACCCATGATATTACGAGGAAGTCAGGGAAGCTTGTTGCCAAGAAGTCGCTCAAAACCCAGGCTGGGGTGATTTGAAACAAGCTGTGTGACAAAGAGTTCTTCTTGTTGCACCACAGATATAATGTTCTCTCAAGAGGATCTAGATTGAGCTTGAATGCCACTGTCAAGACTTTCTTGTAGAATATATAGCAAGTAACCAGTGTATGAGCATCTCAGGGAGAAAGATGTGTTCCTTGAACGGAGCCTCCAACGTAAACCTCCCCTCAAATTCGAATGCAACGGCTTGAACATGGAGACTGTGCGATGGTTAAGTGCACTGCGGCTGGAGCTGACGCACCTGTGCAGCGTCAAAAGGGCCGTTCAGAAACTGCTGGCGCTCCAGCAAACTCGCGCCTTTCTCCATGACAGCAAAGGGTGGGAGTGGCTGGGATAAACCATCCGTATGCCTTCCTGAGTCGTTGGTGGAATGTTCGTACAGCTTCGGCATCAGATGCTTGATGTCGCGGTTCTCGTAAAGCGATATTTCTTTGACATACGCTCCCCGGGAAGCAAAGAACTTTATGGCAAAATTTTCACTCCCATCCTCCGGACGAGTTACGCAGAACTGTACAACACCTTGCCCTGCAGTGTGAACATGGCAGTGAGAAACATCGGTTGCGCTTGAAACTTCTAACGACATAACCGTCCTGGGCTGGGCTGGACTGGACTCCAAACAGAAAAACGGAGCAACATGTATCTCTACCTACCAGAACATATAACATAGAAACTTTCATTCTCATATGATCTTTGCGTTGGTGTTCAGGCGGAGATTCCGGTTCTGAAACTGGGACCGGTTCGCTGGCTCGATCGCACCTCCAGAAGCGCGATGATCCGGGCCAAGGATGATGTATTTCCCCAAAAAGACAGTTTCTGCCTCAAACGTGTCTAATTGCTGCCCAATAGACTCCAATGTCCATTGAGAGCTGCCACTAGCTGGGCGCACCTCTGCAGACATTCCTCTTTATCCGACACTTGTTTCGGATCGCAGCTTCAACTTCAGTGGGATCTAAACGATCTTATCACTTAGATAAGAGTATGTAACGAAGAAATATATGCACGCTGCGTTGACTTGCTACCCAGTGAATACGGTGCGCTGAAGGTGTGCTCAGCAATCGATGTACGACAAGTGCCTGAAGCTGCGGTGCTGCTTTTAGAAAACTCTGGATATCGTGCACTTCATTTTTTCAACAGCCAGTGGGAAGCCAACTGAGCTAGAGGACGCATCGGTGGGCAGCTGTGGATGACACTCGAAGCAGTTACAACTCCGAAGCGCTCTAAAGTTGTCACTTGGGTACATGCCTTACGGGGGGTCGTACTGATCGTGACAACGGGTTACAGAGCACCCTTCTATTGTGTCATTAATTTAGCGCCTTAGATCGAATCTGTTCTGAAGGAGCAGTTCAAGATTGCAATTCACCTTCCTCGTCAGCGCCGCGTTGCTTTGCCGCCATGCACACCGCCCACCATTCCAGGCTCTAACGGTCGACAAGTAACGGCTTGTTTCGGATAGTAGTAGAGGGTGCTTGACTGCAGAGAGCATACAGACTAGACTGTGTTTTTTTAACCCCGGTCCTTATGACTTTATAAAACGAATTTGCAAGCTTTGAGGCAGCCAGATGCTGTTGTGGTTGTGCAGCTTTGGTTGTGTACAGCCCGGCACCCTAACAGGCCCGATGCGGCACAGATGTCCTGACGAGCGCTTTCAGAAGCAAAAAAGTTAATGGTTCCTGATTAGCACAAATTCAATTGCCATCTGGGACGCTTCAACAAATTGGTTCATTCGATGAGCTCATCGCATCATAGTTTCCGGCGGGGCACATGCACACAACTTCACCCCAAGTGATACGAATGTGATGATTCATAGGCAGTAGTTATGCATGGTGGGAGTGCATTCCTCTCAGCTTCAACCGGTCTCCTCCCATAATGATGTATCGGTACGGAAACGTTGTATACAATACCGCCAGATGTTCACACCTCGTCGTCAGCCGCCCGACTGCAACAACTCCACCCATTTATGTAAGGCCTCTTGTCCGGCACAATCAGCATGACGGGTGGGCTCCACGTATGACATAGTCAAAGTGTAGGTCGAATCGGTATTGCCCTTCCTTTCTTGTGTGCGTGCGCGCAGGTCGATTGATTACCATCATGTTTCCTAGTTCACCGAGGTCAAGCATCCTTGTCATCGCCACCCTTGGACGACCGACAGCGATGATTACGTATGATGCTTCAATGCGTTCGCGTGTGACTGCGAGTAGCCAAATCAAGATCCCAGAATTTCGGAAAAGCGCCAAACCCTTCGGGACTGAATTGTCTGGGATCATATGTCATTGGTTGCATAGTGTACTCTTAAGTGACCTCGGTCGCACTCGTCGGAATTCGAGGCTCTTGACGCCTTGCACATGTCCAGCCGCCATAGTTGACGGCGATGGCGACAGCGGCGCTATGCATGCGCTTCATTTTCAGGCGCGTGGGCCAAACCCTGATCAGTCCCTGAGTGGGCAGCTGACTTGCTTTCCGCGTAGCTCATGCTCAACTAGAACCTGGCTGGAATAGTGTAGTTGACTAAAATTTGCGCGGACTCATGATTCTGCTCGTGCCATATTAGTTGCTAGTATGTCGAAGCCAGTGCAAGATGTAGATGTGAAAAAGTCAGAAAGCAGGGAGTTAGCATGCTAAGCCTGCACAGCAAGCCCCGGGCCTGGGCCGAATGCAGTCCTTGGGCGAATTGTGGCCAATTCATCTCGTGTGAACTGGTTTCAACTGAATTTCGTGCTCGAAAGTCAAGGCAACGAGGTCAAGGCGAATGGAAGGATAACATAGAGTGGACTCGGGCCTCGGCTAGGACTACTGATACCCATTACCGAAGGCCAGGATGCCTACTGCACATGGTATATCAACGACTGGTACTCAAGGAACTAGGGCAATGCTGTAATCCCAGATTCTGGAATCAGAAGCTTCCAGAACACTATTCGTATCAGCTCATCGTGAGTAATTTAATCATCATCCAGCGTGAGGAGATGTTGACACAACGTATCAGGTTTGTTCTCGCCTCACGTCTGTTGTCTGCAATTGTAAACGTGGAGGTTGTTGAGTGCTTTCAGTTTGAGAGTGCGGGGTCACTCAAGAGAACCCTACATAACCGACAACGTGCGATATCAGAAAGTCAAATCCGAAAGGGTTTGGCACTTTTTTAACATCATTTCGCAGTGCGGTACATTGATGAATCGAATCCTCGTGAGAATGAGTCATCCAGAAGTACATTCTCCATGGTTTGTAACCGCCAAGGGAGCCTCGCGATCGTTGCGGTTGCTACACCAGATTTCTGCCACCCTCGATATGTCGTGCTCCCGCAAACAACATGGAAAGGTATTGAATGCTTCAAGCCGATTCTCCTCACTGGAACTACCCGCATTGAAGCAGCATTCGCGAACCTAATCAGTTTCATTACTTTGCAACTGATTGAAAAGGCTCGTCATGTGATGGATCCGAGTGCGGCATGGGCCACGAGTCAAAGTTCGAAGTGGCGTGTCAGTGGTGATATTTCGATGAGATACATACAGCAGGACATAAAACAAGTTGTCTTCAATCGTGCGGAGTCAAGCTCCCGTACACAAGCTTACCATCGAGAAAGTCTTACTCTTGGTCTACCATGCTGAATCGTATTTCAAGCGCCGTCTTGTAGCATTTCTATCAGTTGAAAGGCATTGCATGGTAAATCCAAGTGGAGCGGGACTCATGAGATCATCGAATTGGACTTCTTTCACGCAACGGCCTCGGGCAGGCATCCTTTACTCGGCCAGAAAGAAACATTGAGCCTCACGATATGTACTGAATAATGAGATTCAGTGTTAAAAGACATGTTTTTAGTGAGAGGAACGTGTATGATTCGCGTCTGTTTGAACCAAAGAGCTTCCTTTTCCGTCGGAGTTGTGCAGTCCCTTGATGTGGGATTGTTTCACTGTCAGAAATAACAACACCAAGCAACCGCGTACATATAGTTGAAAGCCCTTCCTCCAAACTTCTAGTCGTTTTATAATGGCTGGACCCTGGAAGCGTATAGGCGCAAAGTGCTTGCAGCTGCATCAAGCCTGGTCGATTTCCATGTACCTTTAACTTTCACGAAGTCAAGCTGGTGTGAAACAGTATTGTGTGACTCTTAACATGAAGGGCTCAGTTCATAGCTCCTTAACACTACTCTAGGTCTCGTTGAGCCAGCGGAAGGCCATTTAGAATGAAGGCTTGTTTTGACAGTTGTGGTATACAGCAGACGTTCTTGTAACGGGGTGACAATATCTTAGCTTTTCCTTTGATAATGAGAATTATCTCGCCAGCGAATCGCTGCTAATCCTAGCGACTAAATGTATGAGGTGCTGCTATTTGACTCTCGTCGGCGCTCCATGTTTGTGCAAACACGAACAACGTTGCAGTCCAGAACACTGTCGTCCTTGTAAATATTTTTAAAGTCCAGCATCTTGAAATAGTTGACACAGCTTCGTAGTGCTTCAACAGACTGCTTATCGACATTTGTCATCTGAGCAATCGGGCCTCTTTCTATGCTCCCCCAAGCCGTACTTTTAACATGCGGGAAGAATACAGGTCTTTTCGCCCAAACTTTCACACTCGTCGTTCAAAATAAGACCAGCTGTCACCTGTTACAACCGTCGTGAGCATCCATCAGGACCAGTCTGTCAGCTACCCACCAAGCATTTTAAATTATACCTATACCAGTCGCTTTTTGCTACCTTCGAGACACCCTGGCCGCGAAGTTGGTGTGATGGCCCTGCGTGCACGTTAACAGCAACTGAGATGGCTCAGGGAAGAGCTAGCTCGAGCTATACATGCGCACTTCGAGCGTCTAATATCGAAGACAGCATCCTCTACAGCCCGCGCACCAGAGTTCGTGCACTTGACGAAGCGGAATGCAGTCACATGCAACCTGTCGTCAAGTAGAAGTTTCCACCACTTAACTATTCGCCGTTCCTAGCGTATAGTTGACAAGGAGTAGAATCCTGAAAACATGTCAGTATCTTTTCCATATCATCCAAGCAATCTGAACTCATCAACCGCGCGCGCCACGCCCACTTGCTGAAGGTAGTACGCACTTGAAAGTCCACGTAGTCGCTTTACCCACATAGACTGGACTGCCAGTGTACACAAAAGAAACCAAAGTCACGCACAAAACGAGAAAGGCGTGCGAGTGGCTAAGCTTGCAGACGAGGAACCTTTGCGAATTCGAAACCCAAATGTAGCCGTCGATTTGGGTCCGTCATACGACCCCGTACATTGCGTTAGAAACGATTTTGTAATAACAATTTGTAGATGAGTTTGCTGTATCGGAGGTGCGAAGGTACAAAGCAGAAACAGAGCTCAGAAGCTGACTACAGTGGCTTGACCTTGAAGAAGTTCTTCGGCGATTGTGCAAAGTTAGTGAGGCCATGTTCTTGGAATGTGTGAATCTGATGAGAGACAGAAAGCACCCTTGAAGCACTTGGTAACATCTGTCAAGAATCAACCGAATCTTTAAGAAATCATACAATATGCTTCTTCAGCAAGAAGAGGGAGACATTGTGGAGCTAATACAGGACCTATGATTGGCGATGAACTTTCCTTCTGAGCTTCAAAGCGCAAAGCAACTTAGGAGGAAGTACTCAGGGGGTGCTGAATAATAATTTTCTACCCCTGCATGGTAATGCATGTTGCATTTTCACATGTAGGGATACACCCGATGGTCAGAAGCCGGTGTACTAGTTGAGCCTTTATGTGACCTTGAAACTGACTATGTAACGCCATTATACTAGTTTGATAGCTCGCATTCCGTTCTTTGCTCAAAAATTACATACAAGCTGAGGTTCTCGCTCAACTCGCCGCTGTAGTATACGATGCATATCTAAGGCTCTGTGAGGAGCCTAACTGACAGAAGCTTCAAGAGATGTTGAGTTCAGAATTTGTTTATGGATCGGAAATGCACATGTTCTTTGGATATTTGCTCAATTGTACGTAAGAACAGTTTGTTTACCCCTGCTAGAAGACCTGCTACAGCCTGATGAGTGGGCAACAGCAGATACTTGTGGGCTTCTTCTCCAAATAAATGCGGAAAGTTTTCTCAAAACCATCGTTGGCTGTTATTTCTTGTGGTGTTAACGTTCCAGAAGCAATTGAAGTATATTCAGGCATGTCACTGGTGTTCTTGTAGTTGACTCAACCAATACAGAACGAAAACCATCCACAGGACGGAATGCCAGCCCCTTGTTGAAACCTATGGCCAATATTCCTAGCTATAGACCCGACATGCCGTTGGAAAATAAATGTACTGCCTCGAATCAAGGGCACGCTAATCTCTTTGTACACAAATCGCACAAGTCCCGCTTTGTAACATCCCTGCAAGAACTGGCACACGCTCCTCATCCTCCAACCAATCGGTCAGCAGACCTTCTTAACCCGCCGTCAGTCTCAATGCCAAATGGAACCAAACCCTGACCTTCCATTCCGGCTTATTTCTTGCGCTATTACCGATGTAATTCAATTCAGGATGCGCACCGTTGACTCCTTGCGGTTTGTTGATACAGAACACAAGGGTGTGTTCTCAACAATACTCAATTGTATCCGGCACGGGAAGTCATACTTCCCCCTGTCCATGGAGGGGGGCTAATACAGCCAGGCCTCGTTAATCGAAACTGCGATAGTTGAAAACCCTGATCATCAAACGATTTTAGGCCCCGATCCATTTTATCCCTAAGAAAACAGGTGCAGTACTGTTGAGAGTGCGTTCGAGGTCACTCAAGAGTACACTATATAACCGACACAGTAAGATCTCAGAAAATTAAATCCGAAAGGGTTGGGCGCTTTTCCAACACCTACCTTGAGTTTGAAGCTGCACATTGCTCGCGTACGCACGTGCTCGCTATAACGTCTCCCTTCCCAGTTTGGATTGAGCATGTTTCATGAATGTAGTCCATTTTAAAACGTCACGAGACAACTTGAGATGATATCGTCGCCAGCAACAAAGTAGATACGGAATTCATCCACTCAGAGCTCAGTGAGAAAAGTTGACGAGTTTGGTTTTATCGTGGGACAAGTGTGATAGGTACAGATGCGCTGCAACAGTGAAGACAGCATGCGACCCGGTTATACAGTTGATTGCAAGAGAAACAGCAAATAAACATTCGATAAAAATTCTCACAAATTTACCGTGCAGCGGACCCCCTAGACATAAAAATTAGAGAAATGGTGCCATATCGGGGGGATACCGCGTGTGACATCTACGCCAAGATAGGCGGGGTCTATCACCACGCGTACTGCGTTGAGCCAGCGCTTTCAGACGCTGTAAAGAATGCAGAATGTGCTCGTCTATTCAACTTCATACAATTTTTAAGGAAAGCCTTTGTATCTTATAAGTTCTGACGTTGCGCGCAACAGATGTGCCGACTGGTCCACGAGAGCTTCGCGAAGATGACGTGTCGAATCTTATCACACAGAACGTTGAAAGAATTGATAAAAGCTTCGAAGTTCGCAGCCTGTGATCCGTATATAAGCTAAGTGTAAGTGTGGGGAGGCAGGGTTAGGGCTGATCTCACTCCCACTTAGTATATGATTAGAAGGCGGTAAAAAAACCACATTAGCCCCGGCCCGGGGCAAAGATCGTGCACTCTGCATCCTGACCTAAAGGTCAGAGCCTATTGTCGTGCTTCCGGAGATCGCCTGATCAATCTGATCAATCTATTTCTTTCGATCTCAGATTTTATCTTTTAGATGACGTGATCAATATCCGCATTTTCTCGACTGGTGGGCGGGTATCTACTCGCGACTTCATGAACTGAAGCTGAGAGAAGACGAAACGCGTGCAACAGGAATTCAAATGACCTGACGCCAGCCTACACGAAAGATAGTTATTCCTTTCCGAGAATCAAGTAAGCGGTGTTGGAATTCCATCGTAAACGAAAATGGTCAACACATGCCGGGCACGGTGAAGAGTAGGATAGTTATCGAATGCAGGGACGATGTGCTCGCAGGAATTCCTACACAGAGTGGCGAAGTCAGTTGCTGTCAATCAATACAATATATCAGCAAGAGTGTTAATTTTACACCCCAAACTACTTGGTGTAGATCCACACAGGACTCTTCACTGGGAAATTAATTGACCGTTGTTGCTCAAGTAGACCAGTGTCACATAGACTTGCTGAAATATGAACAGCTTCTGCTTACAGAGTAGTTCCTGTACTCTGATTATCGCAGTTATGAGAAAATACTCATCGCTGTTGATTGATTACTTCACACAGTTACCTCTGCTATCCCCCTATGCCACTTGCTAATATATGTATGATGGTTCCTCATCTCTGAACCGTCAAGTGAATTAGCTTAGATCAAGACTTCTGCATGACTCCAGACTCACTCTGGACTCATGAGGGTCTAGATGCTTTCTAGTATCTCCTGCATACTCCTGGACAGCTCCACACACTTCCAGAAAAATCTTCATTCTACCAGAGACTTCCATACACATCACAAGTTTCCATTGCCAAAACCATTCATTCCAACACCTCCTCTTATCAGGTACAGATCCGCCTTCTCTCAAAGTGATTTGTGACATACTGACATGCAAATGCGATTATCCAGGAAGTCTGAGTGTGACATTTCATTTATTGCAACAGGCATTATTCAGACTCTGGATTTGCATCATACAACACCGGCCGCACAAATGCATACCTTTGTGGAGATGAGTGGCCTGTGTCATAAAAGTATGAAGAACAAATCATTGTGTTAGCTCGTGCACAATGATTTATTCTGGCGTAAAGAACAAATCTGTAAATATTCGTGAGCAAGGGTGCAGTGTCTGTAAGCTGAGTGCATGCATATCAAGATGACGATGAGGCACATGGGCAAGCTCACTTATACCCTATATTCCTTGTTCTTGCAAGGTGAAGGAAGCCTTGGAGAGCCGTAGATATTGGACATTGGTTTACAACTATCAGGACAGGATGTCGTTTGCCCGAAGCGCGTGCTTCTGCTTGATATTTTAAGTCTAAACAGGGAAGATACGGAGTTTATTCACTCAGAGCTCAGTGAAAGAATATGAAGAGTTTGGTCTAGTGGTATCGTGGGACACGTATGGTAGAAGTGTATATGGAGAAGCGCCAAACCCTTTTGGATTTGGTATCGTATTGTGGTACGTCGGTTGTTCGAATCCTGGTAAGAGCGACTCCAGGATTGAACTTTTTATGCCGCGTAACCGCACATGGAGGCCACGAGAGGGGCTAAGAGTGGGAATGAGTGGACTCTTGAGGGCAGGGGAGTGTTGAGAGTTCGTGCTTGGTCACTCAAGAGTTCACTTTACAACCGACAATGTGAGATCTCAGACTGTTAAATTTGAAAGGGCCTGGCGCTTTTCCATCAGGTATAGATACACTGCAACTGTGAGCACAAAATGCGATCTTGTTTCACGGCAGATTACAAAAATGAAAGACAAGAGACAAATCTTTCAATTGAACTGGTCACTTATCTATCGTGCCACAGGCCCCCTCGCCATAGTAAACAGGCAATCAGTGCATTGATGGGGGGACACCTCGTGCATATGAGGTTTTCGACAAGATAGGCAAGCCCCTATCACCACACATACGTCAGGCCAGGGCTTACATACCGTGCAAGGGCTACAGACTGTGCTCATCTATTATTCCGTTCTTGAGCTTCATAGAAAGTCCTGCTATTTACTCTGATCTTTACGTGCTGACGTCTCACGTAACAGATGTGCTCACTTGTCCACCAGAGCTTTGCAAATCTGATGTGTTGAATCTTGTCACAGTGAGCGTGAAGAAAAAGTACAATAGTTTCATAGTTGGCTGCCGGTGATCCGGGTTCAAACTACGAATAAGAGTGGAGCGGGTGGGTCAGAGGGTTAGTCTTACTCCCACTTAGTTGAGATACTAAGGCGGCTAAAAGATCCACATAAGCCCCAGCCTGAGGCAATCAACAGTCATGTGTATATTCTCATAGCTACGATGATTAGACTGCAGGAATACTCTGTAAGAAGAAGCCGTTCATTATGCGGTAAGTCTGTGTGTCACCTAGCTTGAGCATCAGCAGTGATTTAGTTTCCCAGTGAAGAGTCCTGTGTGAATCTGCACTAAATAGTTTGGGCTGTAACATTAACAGGAGGTCATTCAGCTACTTCATGTATGTAAAAAGGAAAAGGTC
>JAULKQ010008558.1:0-13284 GCA_032356285.1 Smithsoniella earleae | reverse complement strand
ACCGTTGTTCGAATACACTTGTGCTTGTCGATGAGTGTATTATAATTAGTGCACAGGACGTAACAATGTATACATAAGTCTGTTTCAACTCATGACATGTACAGTCAGATGCACAAATGGAAAGAAAACAGTGAGATCATGTAGTTTGTAAAAACAGTCTATGCGCATCACCTTGGTGCAGAGCTCGCCTTTGGGCTTAAGTTGCCTCCGTCCCGGGGCTTGCACTGCAAGCTGCGCTTGCAGGCACATTGGTTTTAGTCTTAATGAGCGCTACTACTTGCCTGTAAAAGAAATCGATCTGGGGCAATGCGGCATCTTCTACAGCTGTGGATGCATCGCTGTCAGCGCAAGTGCACAATTGCAAGCGATAAGCAGCCCAAGATAAAGTACATCAGGCTCCAGCAATTATACACCAGCCAATGGATAGTTATCTGTGCAAACCTCAAAAAAAAAAAACACGTAAACATTGCAACAGAAAAGTCTTTCATGCAAGTTTGTGACACTACGCACCTGCTATCGGATGAACAGCTGTGAGGCTTGTCAAGAGATGCCTGCTCAGTCACCAAAGTGTCGGGCGTGCGAACAATGTCCTGGAGACTCTTACTAAACTGCATTGGAGTTGATCTCTTGAGCGGATCTCTTTGGAGCAGGGACTGAATGGGCTCTTTCAGTCCCCCTAACGAGTACTTGACATCAGAACTCAGCCTTGACCCTTCCCATGGCAACTCCTTGGTATCGTTAAGTAGTGCTTCGTGAGCCTGGACCGCACTTGACACCTGAAGCTTTGAAATGTAGTCCATCAGAAATGTGACAGACACTGAGCCTCAGTTTGCATACCTCCTTTGGAGACATGGCTGTGGTATTGGTGAGGACTTCAAAGACAATGACTCCTAATGCCCACGAGTCAACGGCTGGGAGCGCTACAATGCGCGTACGAGAGACCATACCCCGTACAACCTCCGGCGGGGCGTAGGCTGGGGTGATTTTAGACGTGGCTGTGCCCCCGATCTTTACCGCTGCTTCGAATCCAGTCAAAACCCACGTGCGGTCACACTCACTCCACAGAATATTACTCGGCTTCAGGTTTTGATGGGTGTAGCCCGTCGCATGCAGCTCCGAAATCCGCGACGCAAGAAGCGCGATGCCCTTCACGTAGCAAGCAACCTTGACCAGCAGCTCCTTATGAGGAAGAGTGCAATCGGACAAACTCGATTTTTTACTCGAATGCGTAGGTGTTGACTCTATACTTGCGCAACTGAGGCGACTGGCGTGGCAGCTTGGCAGCTATGGTTGATCACTTTCTTCTCTGAGATCTCCCAGTGAGGCATCCTGGCCTATGATATCATCAACTAGTACGCCTAAGTTACACTCGCTGCTCGCGAGTTGACTTTCAATTAGGAAAGGGCTCTTTTGTACTGGTTTGTAAGAGTGGCACACCTTGACAGCACTAACTGGATCGCTCAGGAACCAGTCGCGGTTGAGCACGCTCGTTCCTTTCTCCATAGCAATGAAAGGCGGCAATGGTACATTATTAGAATCTCTGTACTGTCTTCTTTCGTTGGAGGAGAGCTCCGTCAGCTCTGGCATGAAAGCGCTTATGTCCGAGTTCCGGTACAGGGCTACTTCTTTCTCGTACGCACTCACCGATATGAAGAACTTGATAGCAACGGACTTTGAAGCGCTGTTCTGTGCTCTCTCGCAAAACAGGACTACTGCTGAACCTGAATAGTACCAAGGGACTTCAAAAGTTGCTAAGAGTTTCAGTAACACACCTGAGCTTCAACTTCATGAAGCACGCGCTGTATTTTCATCAGGCAAGCCACTCAGGCATTGTTTAGGCTGAGTACGATATTTGCTTGTCGAGCAAGTGTTACAGACAAGAAGCACACCGCCGCATTTGTAGCATTTGGAGCCTAAGACCGTGAACTTGCCAAGAATAAGGCATCCAGGTTTGAATGTACTCAATTGGTGGAGGATAAACGCCACAAAATCTCTAGGGCCTGCGCCGATGAATAGTGTGCTGTCCGGTACAGGTTTCTGTGCATACGTTGGCGCATAGCATCTAACGCCAGGGCTCTGGCAGTCTACTGTGCTCATTCTGAGATCTCTCTCTTATACCTCAGGTATCGACTGAGCTTGTTCTATCACAGCACATCTAGATGTTCAATAGAAGGAGTAGCCCAACGGCATCCCTGACGTCAGTACCGCTCCAGCATTGCACTCTTTTGTGACAGACTTGCTTCTGCAAATTCGAACTATCTCACGATTTCTGGTGGCTGCGGCTTTTCTTCTCAGCCTGAGACGAGGATTGAGAAAGATGACAAATGCAGCTACTGGCAGCGGTTGCGAACAAATTTGAAGACTCGCAAGTTGACAAATTGCAGCGAGTAAACCCAGTTCTTTGTTTGGCCTGCGGCTGACTGTGCTGTTCCGGCCATAGCACTACATGAAGAGTACTAGATGGTATTGCGGCATTACCTTCTCTTGAAATTTCGCTCAGGTTTCCCTAGCAAGCAACCCTCTGTTGCTTCCTTGTGTCCCGTTGTAAACTCCCACTTCTTTCCCACGCAACCGGAGGTGATCTGAAATCTGCGTTTATGAAACCAAGAGTCACCTCATCTTCCTGCGAATCCATTGAGCTGTCCAGAGGCGAAGTTGTCTGCTTGTGGTTAGCTAATCTGACGGAGTCAACAATCCAGCGGTGGGGACGGCGCAGTGCTAATGCACAGCACCGCAGCGTTTCGTGCCCAGTATCTTGATACGCTGCTTGGTATCGAGTGTTTAAAAGCACTGTATAAGTGCATGTGAAACGAAGCTTTCGTTGCCTGTCCTACGAATATCTCTCCATTGAATCATAGATGTTTGATGGCGTTGTCAAACAAAACCGAGACCTAGGCGAAACTCGTCGCTGTCAACCAATTGATTGAGGAATTTGTGCCCTCTTACAGCGTACTGAGGTTCCTCCAGCGTTCGCCACACCACTGCTCCGTGCATAGCACGGGGAACAGTTCGTGATTCTATCAGCCAAAAGCCAGGCCAGGCGTTGCTCTGTTAGGCTATACTGAAAAATTGTGGGCTTAATGACTGGAACAGATTGTGTCGATGTTAGTGCCATTCTTCAGCGCGAGTCGGCGTTGACAATGAGAATGCAGCCAGGGGTTGCGTCGAGTGTGGATGATTTAATTCCCGAATTAGCTACCATTTGCCGTCAATTGGATACATTTATGCAAAACGACAAAATATTGGAGAAGTATTACGTTCTGGACTCCACGCATCGCGTGTGTGAGGGTGCGCCAACTACACTTTGTCAGTCTTGTTCACGATCATAAAACTGCCCGTGTTTCCCCCTGTATCACCATCATCTCAGTGCCATTGCTTGTATATCATGCTTGGGTATTTCCGGGTTGTAACATTGTACAAAAATCTCGTAGCTTGAGCGATAAGCGTAACTCACAGCAGGATGATGAGAGCGACACCGTATTGCACTCGCAGGAGAAGGAGTGTTGCAGCTATGTTCTCGAAGTGAAGCTTCTGACCGGGCAACATTCGCAATCAAATTTTTTACAAGTAAGAGCGCGTACCACAACAAGTTGGCGCTTTACGGACACAGAGACATCTCTGGCTTCATGCCGAAGGTGATAGAGCACTCAGCAAATCAAGATAAACTTCATACAGATATGCTGTCGGCTCCACTACCACCATTCATTGTACAGGCAGGGGGCTACAGCCTTTCGCAGCTGCGCAGTCCGAATCTTACCTTGTCGGAAGCTCTTCACGTACGCCTCAGAACTCGTGGTGGTCACAAAACACACAACCCCAAAGAGCTTTGATTCCCAAGTAACCAGTCAGTAGTTCAAACACATTGTTGGACCTTGATGGACATTGCGTCCATTGGCGCTCTACCTGGCCTTTCTTGCGATGGAAGCCACTGGCAACTCGGGGCGCTAATGATCCATAAGAGAGTGTCGAGCGTTAAGTATCTGCCAAGTTTTTTTAGATTTGTCATAACCTGTTGCCCTTGTGTGATCAGAAGCTGTTTTTTCTGAACTAGTGGGGCCCAAAACAGAATGCTGCGTGCTTTTACTCCAACAAAATTTAGCTGCGAGGTTTGCTATCCGGTCGTTTCCTGTTTTGATGCTCTCGTTGATTCTCGTGATCTGTTGCTTGTGGCTGTAACTGTGCTATAACTCATTGGATATTTGAGATGTTGACAGATACTGTACTTCATCTGTAGCTTAATCCATAGCAACAGCATGTTTCTCATGTTTCCTCGCGATGCCGCAAGTCCCGCCAGTATCGTACTCAAACAATTATCGGATGGGGCATATATCGGACAAACTTGACAGAAAGTCTGTCACAGATCTCGCGAATTCAGTCGTACACATCCATAGGAAGCTCTTATAATCTTACGTTTCCATGTTAACTTATAGGCGGCTGCAGGTTTCCGTGCCTGTTATTAGCTCAGACTTTCACTCATTCAGTGAAGCCAGTGCTGCTTCAAACCATTGTGTTGCTGCGCTGACCATATTAAAGGTAGGGGTTTTTGATCGAACGTCATGGACTTATCATAAAGTCGATATTCAACATGGGTTACAAGAGTTTGCTTAAAGAATTTCATCGCACCAGTGCACTTTTCTGGCGCGTCAATACTGGGGCTTAGCCCTAGGTGTAGGAGAACAACGTATGATCCTCGAAGCCTTCAGTGCCCTTTTCAAATTGAATTATGGCATGAATAGTTGCTCAAACTGAATGATGCTGTGAGGGCATCAAGTAGGATGTGAGTTAGGTGTAGGGCGGGAGCAAGAAAATAACAAGACAAAGACCGCATGGCTACCGAATATATCTCGTCAAGAGATATTTAGCCGCAATGAGACAGCGGAGGTACCTCCTACCCTACCAGATTTATGAGGGGCTTGCGGGGCTCCACAAGACAAGCAACGACATGTAGCCCACCCAATAAAGGCATTTTGCACAATCAATTTGACCAGTGTACTTAAGATGCTACAGTTGATGATTCCACTACTTGTTTGGAGCATAGGAGTCAGCAAGAACGGAATTTGACAAGGGCAAGAATCACCATGCTTTAACAAGAAGAGATTCTTGCTGATCGTGGATATTCTGACTTGAGTGTCCTTACAGTCCCATTGATACATTTATCATACTACAAAATGGGCCCGATTAATTGTATAACGAGCAAACCAGGGTTTTTATCATTAAATATCTGCATTCGACGCATACCACCCTTCAAGAGCGAACCATGGGGAGCAGCGGAAAGATACAACTTTATTCGAGCAGAAATCTTTCAGAGCCATAGATACAAGTATAATGTTCCTTTCGAAGTACAAAAATCCCGCTGCGTGCACTGTTCACAAGGTAAGACTCAGTGTATCCGATAATTATTTGAGTACAATATTGGAGACAGAGTGCCCACCGCATCCAAAACTTTTCTTTCTGTCCCCTCTTGTTCTTTGAGACTGGTGTCAGAACAAGAGAGCTCGACGACTTAGCTTTAAAGTAATCCATGTAGTTGTGGATGCGGACGTTTCTATTGCTGGATGCCACACTGATGTTGAGATTAATCAGGGTAAACCAAGATAGTAGCGGACTTCAGAGTCCCTGTCTATCCCTGTGGCACTCCTTTATGAGTCTCTGGGAGTCACAAGAGAGCCAACTTATCTGATCCATGGCCAATCCTAGCTGTCTTTAAGGCGACTAGGCCCCCTGGTGACCACTCATGCTGATCACGAAGATCTGCCTTCAATATTTCAGCATCTATATGTATATGTGATCCTTATGTTGAAGTATAGCACTTAATAATGGTGTCTTAACTGTGATAATGCACAGGACGTAAAAACTGATGCTGTGAATCTTGGTCAACACCCTGTTATTTTGGAACCAAATTGTGCTTTGTGCATCACAGTCGAAGAAAAGTGGTAGTTTCCAAGTAGCCTAGCATTAAAACCTATTGCTCACATGCATCTTTTAGAGATGATATTCTTTATTAGTACCCATGATTGGCCAAGTGGCGTGTGTATAGGACCTCTGGGACAGATCCCTGAACTCAACCTTGCCTGTTTTCAGGCCACAACAGAGAAAGTTGAACTCATATGACATGTCCCAAGGAGTGATTTTGTGCAGCCAAAGATGCTGTACAGTGATTGTAGAGCAATGTCCAAGACTATATGTCTACACACCCTTGACCACCAGTGTTGCGGTTTTGAGCAACAGGTCTTTGAGAGGGGGTTCAACAAACTGTCCCTACCTGTTAGACCAATGGGCAAAAAAGATCAACTGTAGCTGTGTAGAGCTGACTTACTGAAACTTGGGAATATCAGGGTAATCCAAGATAACAGAAGACATCAGGAGTCCCCGTCTATCCCCATGGCACTCCCTTATGAGTCTGCGTGACTTACAAGGGAGCCGACTCTACTACTCCGACCCACGGCCAGGCCTTGCCGCCATTATGGCACCTAGGCCCGGGTGACTACTCATGCAGATCATGAAGATCTGCCCACGATACCTCGGTATTTATCCGTATCTTATCTACCGTTGTTTGAATACACTTGTGCTTGTACATGAATGCTGTACTGCACATGACGTAACACTACCTCAACTTTGGAGCAGCTATGGTCCCTTCACATACAATCATGGTTGACACTGCACGCTCATAGACCTGATTTGGATACTATGAGAAACACATCCTAGCTCAAAACTACACATTCTTCTGTAAAAACACAGTGTTTCTCAAGCTGAGCTCAATCTGAAGACAAATCTGATAGTAAACCTGAGAACTGCCTGGGTAACAGCCAACCATTAATTTTACCTGAGTGGGTAGCGATACTCAAACCTCCACTCCAATTGGGTTGTTTCAGAATTTATAGTTACTCGTATTCATATTGGTTCAGCATATTGTGTGACTACCATTGTGAGTTTTATCCCTGCCTGAACTCTGAGCCATTAGTTGTCATCCCTTTGTGTTTACGGCAAACACAGTTATAAGTGACTCCTAGTTGATCCTTTGTTTCTGCAGAGATGCGGGGGTATAGTGGTGAATGATGGAGAGACCTTGCAATATATGTGATCACCGTAGTGTATCTCGAGTAGCTGAGGGCCAGCAGCAGTCTGTGCATTACCTGCATGCATTTCCCTTGAGTGTTGAGCCAACACTTACCAAAACTTATGGCCCAGTGGCGTTGCCAGACCCCTGGTAACCACTCACGCAGCCACTTATGATCTGCCTTTAATATCAAGTATTTAAGTCCTATCATGGGGTTATGCTTTTAACCAGAGAAGACAAGCATCAAATTGAATAGGCTCTTGTCACCCAATGATGTTGTATTGCAATTGACTCTTTTTTTTTTCGAATTCGAAAATGACAGACACATTCACATTGCAGCAGTAACAGTGGGTGAGATTCACATGCACTCAATCCATGCCCACCAAACACTTGAGATAGGAAAGTTCAAGCAAGCACCTGCAAAGCGTGAAGCACAATCAAGAAAGCTGAATTGAAGACTGAATTCGCAAGATACTTCTTACTTTGGAGAGAGTATGGATAACACCCTGTTATCAATTTGTGAGTGTGTGTCAACCAGCAGTGGAAAATGGCGGAGAGCATAAGAGTTCCCTCCAAGTATGGTGATCAGAATGCATCCTCTCCGAGGACATGTATGCTGTTCCCAAATGTTCGACAGCATAGAAGACGTACAAACTGCATATGAAATCAAGTATTCCCTAGTACAGTACTTGCGTATCAAACCAATTAAGGCATTGCAGTACGATGTCTGATACTGAATCGTTTTGTGCACTGTCCATGAGCATCACTCAGCCTCCCAGTGGGAGGACAAGATTGCATTTCTGCCAAAATTTGATTTAAGACAGTAATCAGGAATGTTATCATATTGAATGAAATCTAAAGAAATATAAACACATTACAGAAGAATGGATGTCTCTTGTGACATGTGCTCAGCATATAAGCTTTCTGTTAGATGGGGGTAGATTTCGTCAACCCAACCCCTAATTTCACTGAAGAGGTTTAGGCGGTTAAGGACCTCATGTCAGTCCAGGGCACCAATATGGCGACGGTAATGAGCTTGAAGGAGTCAAATACTTTCTGGAAGGAGAACTTCTGTTGTTCGTGGGAGCTGATTGATACTTTCAAGCAATGTCAAGACACCCATCACACTCAACTCGCAGCAGTGAATTTTACGTCCTTCCGTCCTGAACATACAACCCTGTTCTCAAAGCATCTTCTTTTACAAGCATCATTGGTCTTCCAAAGATCAGGGAGGGCTGGTCAAATGTTTGGTCCAGTACTGAGTAAGAGACTTGAAATGTAGGCTCCAATAACTAAGCCATTCGTGCTAACCGTGTCAGTGTCTTTTGCTCGCTCTGGATCATCATGATTCAAATAGCTACACAGCAGTAATGAAATACATCTTTGCCTTTGGCCAGGGCTCGTGCGGGTTTTCTTACTGCCTGGGTATCTCAATTAAGGAGTGAAAACAACTGGAAACCACCCTCCCCACACTTGCACTTTGCTTATATGCGGATCATAGGTAGGGAACTGTGAAACTTTTATCACTCTTTTCAACGCTCTCTTTTATTAGATTAAACACGTCATCTACGTGAAGATTTCATCGATGAGTCAGCACATCTGTTGTGCGTGATGTCAGCACGTGAAGACAATGTAAGTGACAGGACTTTCTATTTAACTTATATCAAGGGGAATAGACAAACACAGGTGCAGCCTTTCCAAGTGCAGCCTTGACAGGGTCTCCAAGCGCTGGCGCGACAAAGTACGTGCGGTGATAGGGGCCCGCCTATGTTGTCGTAAGTCTTATATGCACGTGGTATCAGCCCATTAATGCACAATTTTCCTCTTTACTATGGACAGGGGTCTGCGGCATGGTAAAATAGTGATCAGTTGTACAGAAAGTCTTTTTACTTTCATTTTTGCAATCTGCTATGAAGCAGGCCGTTTTTTGTGTTCATAGTTCCAGTTTATCTACGGTACTTCTCTCGCCAAATGGCAAGACTCTAGTTGTCAGCTTCTCTCACTGAGTCCTGAGTGGGTGAATTTTCTATCTACTCTGTTGCTCATGACTACATCCTGTCCTGAAATGTGGAACATAATCTCCAATACCTGGGTATCATTAATCCGCAAGTATGAGGAGGCTGGGGTGTATGCAAGCTTGCTCATGTGTTGAATCGTCATCTTCAGGCATGCACTCCTCTTTCGTAACCTTCCTTTTTGTTTCACACATCCTCGTCGATGTCAGACTGACACTGCATCATCTTGCAATGCTGATCAAAGCATGAGTAGCAAGTTCGGTGGTCTCTCACACAAGGCTCACGTGATCAACAGTATGGAATCGCTGATCATGTGCAGTACAAACATGCTCCATTGATGCTGTTGGGTAGACTGGGGCGTTGAATTACAAGTTGATAACTTTGATGGGGGAACACTTTCACGAGACATGATCAGTCCCGGAAGGTGGAGGCTTGAGCTGGTGCGTGCATGAATGAGCAACGTGCTGCTTCAGTCATGGAGGAGATGGTGCCGAACGGATTCTAGGGTGAAATATCACGTCTTGAAATAGAAGGGATGGCAAATATTGAGATCTTGAACTTCGTAAATGCACTTCGTGCGCATTATTTGTGTATAGCTTGCTTAAGGTGCCCTCCGCCTGGGGCTCACACTGCAAGCAGCACTTGCAGGCCCACTGTTTTCCTATTCTAATGAGCCACGTTAACCTGGTCAAGCACTGTTTGAGTTGTTGTGCAGATCATTGACCAAGTCGCATGTATCGTTGCAGAGCTCCACAAGCTAGGATATGCTCATTGTAACTTGACTCCGAACAACATACTGTATGTGCCGGGCCAGAATCGATGGCTTTTCAGTGGCTTCAAGCGTTCTGCTAGATTCGGAGACCAAGTTCCAGCATGGATCAATTCAGGATACGCAGCACCGGAGATTGTACATGCTTGCGCTGTGAGCAAAGTTATGACTGCTGATCCTGCTGTTGACTCTTGGGCACTTGGTGTCATCAGTCATGAGTTCCTGACTGGTGAGAAGCCCATATCTCAGGATGCGGTGCGGTTCTGGTTTGCAATCAACTCCCAGGATACCCTTTAAATCAAGCAAGGTTGCAATTGATTCATTGTCCAAGTACCTTAAAAACTGAAAGATGGCAAAGTCTAAATAAATTCAAGTGCACTTGATGCTCTTTAAGGGTGCCCTTGTGCCAATGAATGGTTCACTCCTTATCAATTTAATGTGTTTGTTTCAGGAGCAGTGTCTGATGCATAGCTCTGAAGAAAAGTCTCTCAGGGAGGGATCCAGTCTATCTGAGAGGAATGAGGTGAGGCATGGAGTCCTGTTTGAGTCTCTCGCCACCCTTCTGAACAAGAATCCACTTAAGCGATCAACAATGTCTCAATTCAGCAATCAGCTTCAGAGCCTGCTATGTCCATCATCATCACCCCTGGTTGGGCTGCTCTCTACGAATCTTTCCAACTCTTGTTTTCATAACGACAGGTACGTTTTCGATCCACCCCGATGATGCTAACAGCACCCTTTCTTTTGTGCAATTCCTCCTGACACAGGAAGTGCCGTTAGATATAAATGATCGTCCACTGTAGACACACCATTCTAGCTCGTGTTATGTTCACAGTTGCTCTGCTTGTCTGTGTCACTAAAATGCCAGGGTCTGTAAGCCTCTGACCAACTTTTTGGTATACTCGACAGCTGGAGGTAGCCAGTGGCTACAACTTGGCTTCAGCTCTCATATCTGAAATGAAACTGTGTAGTACAAGTTACAATGTCTTCCACAAAAGGTTAACTACTGTTCAAACTTTATATCCCTTTGCCTAAAATTCAAATAGACTGCTGACAAAGCACAATGTCGGAAACAAAATTTTTGACTATTCGTGCAGAGATTTGTTCCTCATCTACTTGGCAAACAGTGTACTGAGCAAGACTGCCAGCAATCACATCTTGCAGTCCAGTCCCCAGGCCAGGGCAAACTGTAACCTGTTATGGAATAGAATAATAGAAGAACTCATCAACAGGCTTTTTCTGTTCATTGTCCCCATCCAAGGTCGAGGTGCCTTTTATATTACCTCTGCATGTTAGTATCCCGGGCTTGGGCTAGTGTGGCTTTCTTCACCGCCTGAGGGTCTCAACCAAAGTGCCTGCAAGCGCAGCTTGCAGTGCGAGTCCCTGGCAAGAAGCAACTTACGCCCTTCAAGTCTTCTTCGTAGAGAAGAGGAAGTCCTCAACAAAAAATCGAGGACAACTGATCCAAGATACATGCTCACGTCACGTGCATAGCTCAATTGTATCTCCCTCATGATCAATTCACATCAGTGTACATCCACTTACACACAAGTGTCCGCTTGGCGCAAACCACCTGTAGTTTTAAGCTGAGCATTACTCGCAGAAGTACATGCTCGCTCAGGCCTCCTGTTCAACCAATGGGTAAAATGGGTAATCTGTAGGTGTGTAGAGCTGAATAACTGAAACTTGGGAATACCAGGTTAATCCAAGATAGCAGAAGACTTCAGGAGTCCCCGTCTATCCCCGTGGCACTCCCTTATGAGTCTGCGTGACTCATAAGGGAGCCGTCATTATGGCAGCTAGGCCCCCTGGTGACCAATCATGCAGATCACGAAGATCTGCCCTCGATATCTCAGGATCTATCCGTATACTTATCTACCGTTGTTCGAATACACTTGTGTTTGTCGATGAGTGTATTAGTGCACAGGACGTAACAATCCTCCCCACTAAGTTTGAGTTCCTGTGCGACATTGTTTTATGGTAGCTAAACAGAGTGGTCAATAGATGGATACTAACACACCGAGGTGAGTGGCTCCTTCAGAAGGAAAAAAGACAACACCCAAAGTGTATGGGAAAAACCTTGTCACACACAACAGGATAAATCTCTTGTTGTGTGCCGCATTGATATTCAATGCACACCTACCTCCAACTTGATAAGGATGGACTTAGGGCTGATTGGTCACTGATTTAGACTCGTATTGTATTCAGGAATTGTTTTAGAAGAAGAAATTGGGAGGATGTCACTAGTTTTCAAGATAAGAAATCAGGTTTCTCTGCAACAACCTAGTTAATGCTTTCCCTGATCAATTAGTACCTGCAAGTCAGTCGGCAGCCTTTTAAAAGAGGCCATGTCACAAGCTTTCAGTACTTGGATTCTCTTTGCCGTAGGCAATTGGTAAATGTACTATGCTAAAATATCTTGTGCATTTACAAAATCAGCAGGTTCATGCCAGGAGTTTTCCGCACAATTGTGCCACCGGACCTGAAATTCCACTCTAGACGAACGATGCCGTCTTGCTTTAGTTTGGTTGTAGTCTACGATGGACTCAACACTGTATTCTTTCTCTTCGTCTATGATGAGACCAGGGTCGATGCCCTCTCTGGGGAGGTAGGGCTTCACCATCGATGTGGATACCACTGGGTAAATGCGTCAGGTGGGATGGTGGATCTAGCCTGATCGCATTTCTGCCAACCTGTTCAAGAATGGTGAATGGCCCCCAGTATTTAGGTAACAATGTACCCCGCCGCTTGGTATGCCTCAGTGGCAAGTACTTTCAACATTCAGCCAAATTCGATCTCCTGCCCGGTAAACATGTACATCAAATCCTTGACTGTCAAAACGATGCTTCATACAGTCCTTTGCTATCTGGACACATCTTCGGGCATGCTGGTATTCAGCATGAGATTGCATAAAGGTTCTTTGCCCAGACTGACGTTGTACACTGCTAAGTCTAGGGTCTTTAGTCTTTGAAGAATCTTGCTGGCATTGTAGTGCATTGAATGGATTGGCTGGAAGACAAACACGGTTCATGTGAAACGGTGAGCATTTAGTTGTCCCATGGAAGGATGAATTTAGAGCAAACTCGATACGTGGCAAGTAGGTGTGCCAGTCATATAAGTCTGGTGCCACATAGTGCCTTAAGGCGGCTTCGACTACTTCGTTTGTTCTCTCTGTTAGGCCGTCCGATTGAGGGTGATATGCTGTAGATAGGTGCAATTCGATTCCGGCTGCTTTGCATAAAGCTTTGAAGAAATTACTATTCCATTGGTGGCCCCTATCTGAGACGATAGTGTAGGGGAATCCATACTAGACAAATACTTCCCGCACAAACAATGTGACAATACAATATCTTCCACGAATCTAGTAAGAGATTCGTGCCCGCACTGTACCATGCATGCATGGACATCGGGTGAGTGGTCGCTACTGCGTCTACGTAGGAAGA
>JAULKQ010008547.1:0-13292 GCA_032356285.1 Smithsoniella earleae | reverse complement strand
CGGCGCGGATGCTTCAACGCATGCGACGGATGCTGCTATGACCCAGTCGGATGTTACTCTGGCAAAAACTGTATTACGTGCTTTTCAAGGGCGCCAGCTGATCGATGGCCTGTGCACAAACAGCAAGCGGAACTGTGCACAACCCGTTACCTCAAAAGGACGGACACTACTCTTTTCCGCACCGTAATTGCTGGCATACAGCGCCCACATCAAGTTGACGGCAGTTCGAACAGGATCAATAGTTCAGGCCTTTCGCTTCTCGATCGTTCCGAATTTGACAGTGCACAAACGGTCACAGCGAGAGTGGTGTCTGAGTTACGCACAGATTTCTCCCGGTCAGCAAATCTTATCAGATAACCAAAAGAGCGGAGCTGAAAGGTGTGCTACATTTTACGTCTGCATGTCGCGACCCCATTCTGGTTATCAAGACGGCAACTCCGCTCGGCGATCTCATATTAACTGTAAAGTCGAAGAAGCTACCATGACGTAACCACCTGGATAAGTTTGGAAAACAGAGCGCTACCGCATTGTTATACAGTTACGTAAAAAAAGGGACTCGGTTCCAATGCATCCGCGCCCACAGGCCCAAAACCCCGGACATTCGGAATTCGGAACTCAACACATCCCGAATTCAGTGTAACGCCATAGCGACAATTGCGGCAGTAACTCCATGTGATGGAGTGGCCACCGGTGGGGACTGTGCCGCCGTGAATGGCGAGTGAGACGATGAGAAAGGCTGGGACCTTGGGACCTTGTCTTTTCCGCGAACTGTATCTTAGCTAATGTCAACATGCCGTACATAAATGATTCGGATATTGTAACATTTGATTTGTAACATTAGATTTCTGATATTTGTACACAGGTAACAAGTTACAGAATTGTTACATGTACACATTACGATCACACAGGATCAGTAAACAGCCTCGCAAGAAAGCCCAAACAAACAGAGTTAAAGCTACGGCCGAATTGTATCGCCGCAACACAAGGCAGAGTGACCATGTAAATACTGAGCCCCAGAGACACCCAATCGAACAGCGACGAACTTCCCACCTGGTCTACCAAGAAGTACACCTGCAGGGCCGTCATGACGACGAATTCGAACGCGTGCAGAGCCACGAATCGCCGGTGCGCGTGGCCGAACCCGTCCTCACTTCTATCATTCAAGATATGGGATTTTAACAACAGCATCTTGGGAAAACTCCACGAGTAGCTTTGCTCCTGGTCTACGATTTCTAAGCTGGCCAGCACGTCCATTGTCGCCTCACCGTCACTCAGGCACAGAGCCAAGCCTGCGGCTCCCAGCATCAAAACCAACGCGTTGAGAAGTATCCACAAGAACCCCAGAGGCAGCGTCACAAAGGCGAGGAGAACGCAGAGCAGAAATCTACACACCGACCTCTCGTTCTCGCGCCTGTCTGCATGTCCGTTCCAGTACCTCACAGGCGCCTTGGCCCACTCATACAGCTCCTCAGCCACAGCCTCCGCGTACGAGCTGTTCTGGGTGTCACAAAACAGCGAGCGTATCGTCAGAAGCACCGAAGCCACTAGCACGCAGCACACGCAGGCGAAAATGCCGTAAAACTGGAGGTCACGCCCGCCACTTTCCGTGCACAAGACGTCCCACGTCGTCAACCGCAGCGCGTGAAATACGGCCAATACTGCGACGACCAGAATGCACAGGTATGACGCAAGCAGCGACCATCGCGCCGTCGCGGCTCGGCAGCCTTGCGCGTCGGCCCAGATCCGCGCGCCGCAGAAGAACGAAAAGCAGACGGCCGCCATGAACAGCACCAGCGCGACCGACGCGAACACGAACGCGCGCGCCGACTTCCGCCGGACGACCCCCGCGGCGAACTCGCCCGTCGACCCCGCGCTGTCGACGGCGTCCGCCGCGTCGCAGAACTGCTCGGACGACAGCAGCAAGATCCGCGCGAGTTGGACGACGTCCGTTGCGAAGTCGAAGAACACCAACGCTAGCCCGACGGCGAACGCGAGAACGAACCCCGCGTGATTCCAGACGCTCTCGCCCGGCTCCCGTTTCCTCTTCACTCTCCACATAATGTACAACACAGGAATCTCGATGAACACTACGATGCCCGCGGCCACGGAAAACAAGAATACATCCGACTGAAGTAACGAGTCTTTGTTTGTATAGTCCGCCAACTTTTTCTCGGACATCTTCACTCAGCGCCCGTCGCCTCGTAGCCCGTGAACCTGCACCCAAAATGAGGAAATACAACAGCTGCGGGGCAAACAAAACTACATATTTTTCGCTCCCGTCACTACTTCTTACGAGGACAAAACGTTACGCAAATCTTTCCCTCACAATCAGCCACAAATCTGCACTGCAGGGACGGTTTTCTGCTTTTTCGAGCCTATTCAGTACCGAGCGTAACAACCCGAGAGTGACAATCCAACAGATCGACGCAGAGAGTGATACTAAGCTTATTTATAGCACCAAAACTCAAAATTGAATGGATTTGGTTCGACATCACCCTATGCTTCTACAATATGCATTGTCTCAGCATTAGCAGCATGGCTTTTGTTGCAGCACTGAGTTAGCTACACATCTCAACGTATCTTCTCACGGTACTGCTCACCTGTGCACTATGGTTACGTCTTCGATCACGCCCAAATTCTCTCCGCAGCCTCGCTTTCCTGCGCTTATTCGCTTCACAAAATAAGTTGAACTGTTAATATACCATGTTACATCTAAGTACGACGGATGCACAGTAAACTGAAGCTGTACATGTCCACGACCTATCTATGAACATGGGTTCGCACTGACTCCACCAATCGAAGCGGCACAAGTGACAGCAGAATGACACAGGAGTTATATTTTATGATAGCAAGAAGAAGTAAATGGTTGGACACCTGTTCAATTGAGAGGCTGCAGAAGGTGTGTGGCAGTTACTAGCGTGGAGAATTCGCCGCAAGCGCACAGACGGACCAGAAATGCGCTGAAAATGACTGAAATTAAAGCTTATTAGTATTTCCACTAACGTGGTAGCGGGATTATTGCTGTGATACACGTAGGTGCTGGTGTGTGAAGCTGTTCACAGTGAGAGCAAAGGCCCAAAACCTTTGCTGGCTCTCTCGGCTATCTTTCTCGCTGTTTAGAATCAAAGATGTTATTAGAGCGAATCAGGGCTGCTTAAAGTTCGAATTGATGACGATTCAGCAGCCTGCATGGTGCGCAATGCTTGCATGCATGTGGTGATTGGAAAGTGGGCTGGCGCTGCTGTAGTTTGACGGGTGTGGGAAAAGGCTTGTGAGCCAGCCATGGATGACAGCCGCATATGTGGTGTTGAAATTGTGAGTGTTATTTATGCTGGCAGATTTCTTTGACTTCAGATATTGAGAAAGTGAGAGCTCGTCATGAGTACGGGTACAGGACAACAGTACACATGTGGTACACTTCGCAGCAACAATGGTATTTTGTGGGTTTTGTAAACTTCCAAATGAGTCTTCGTCCATCCAAGCATTCTTTCAAAGATACAGAATGTCTTTTGAGTCCCCAACTGGAACAGGGTCGAGCGAGGGCGTGGAGAACTATCTCTACGAGAGAGTACCCGTGTACTCCCCAGGTAGGAACCCTTACCCCCTACCTAGAAGATATGCAAGATATTTCTAACATGTAAACATTCAACTCATCCCGCCAATAGCATCTGGATGTGATACGGGGCACTGTAGTGGCGCATAGCCCACTTGATCAACTATCTAAGGAATCACTTTAGGACACGCTGTAAATAAAGTATAGAACTGAAGATACTACTCTACAGGTGCATGCTGACAAATCCCTCAAGTATGTAGTTAAATCGGTGTGAAACGCCCGGCTTAGCTGATGCTGCATGCTTGCAGGAAGCTTGTGACTCGATAAGATTGAGTCATTGTCTCGTGTTAAATGGTTACGGCAATCCCACTAAATTCACAAGCTTTATATTTAAGCCATTTATAATGTGTTAATGCACCAGCACCAGGATTTATTCTACAGAATTAGACAGACGTATTGATGAACGCCACAGGCCCGGTCAGCTTCACCGGTTTTGCAATCAATGCTCTAATAGCACGAGCCAAGAAACTGAATTCAGCCTGTCAAGTTTACTTTTATGAGTTTTCGTGAATCCAAGACCATCAGAAAGCTGAACCTCACACACGGGTGCTCGTGAACGGAACGAGTCTGTGCCATAGATAAGCGTTGCAGGCCACAGGGGGCTTCTGTCGAGCAGCAACCACCAACCATCTTACAAATGCAAATAAGTGTATCTGTATGGTCTTATCATTTTATCTGCTGTACGATTCCAACAATTACAGAATATACTTTTTCGACTGCAACTCGCGAGGCCTCGATAAGCAGTGTTACAATGAGTATGTAATGTAACCACCTGAAACGTTAATCAACGTTTCAGAGTGCTCACACTGAGATGCGATGTGGGTGACCGATTTGTGTACAAGGCTCTGGAGACCTTGCTGTGCAAATGGGTACTGTAGTGACGCAAAGATGACCTCAGTCTGAGATTATCAGCGGGCTTTTCATGTTCAAGTATTCTGTGAAATCCAGGCTGTCTTCACCTGGTGGAATTGTGCACTGTTACCGAAACCAAGGTCACTGAAGATCACAACAGATCACAGCAGTGTAAATGCAGAACAAGAATTAAATCCCCAGTGAATACAAGTGAATATAATGAACCTAAGCATTGAAGCTACCTGTGCTAGCTTGTACAATTTCAGGTCTAACCTTCTTGTCATAATCATGCAATGAAGTTGAGTTTCGATGTCTTGACCTGTGCCGAGCTCTTCACATAAAATCAGATACTGCTATTACATGCGTCCAAGTTCGCTTCTTTTTTTTTTCCCGGGAAAGTACTTGTCTCACGTGCATCTGAGAGCTGAAGTGCATCAAAGTACTACCTGTTGAGTCTTGCCATTTTAGCTTCTGAGCCATTTGCTGCAACTGCCACCGCCAGTGAAAATCAAAGCTGATATGATGTCAACAGGAGCGAGGCCAACCTATTCATCAGTTAGTTGTAGGTGTTCTACTGCTTCGAGAAGCCGCCCATAAATGTACTTGGATCGGGCACTGACCCTCCAACTTGAGCCCCAGAAAAGTCCATACCAGGATGCTGCAAACACTTTTTTACCCTGAGAACGAGTAATAAAGCAATTCTAGCTTCATGCGAAATTCATAGATGAATTTAAGTTCAGATGCTTCGATGGCCCACGTTTCTTCGTCGCCTAATCGACTTCTGCAGGGCCGAATTGACAATGAAATGTGTCTATCAATCACGAATCACGAAACACATGTGTCCGAGACTCACGCTGATTGTTCAGGGCAGTGTTCTCGGACGTTCGTTTTCCGTCAAAGCATGCCATTAGCAGGTAGCAATATTTCGTCATTGCTTAGAAATGAATCGATTGTAGGCATAAGAAAGACGAATTGCAGCATTATGGCAGATCATAGACTCATCCATTGCTGCAATTTAGAGCTTAATCAATCCATATAGTACTAGCATCATTCGGTACAGCACGTTGGAGAGTACCTCAAGTTGAAAGCGCTCTAAAAGGATGCGCTTCTGATCTTCTTCAGAATCGAATGCATCTAGTTCATGCCCCTTCAACGCACCTCTCCAGTGCTCTCCCTGCACATGTTGCTGGTTCACAATTGAGAAAGCCTTGGTAAACCGTTCTCACCCCGTTGCAATCAGTTACGCACTTCTACTCTTTGAATTTGAAGCTATACTTCCGTGCAGGCTCTAACGGAAAATGTGCATTGGTGAGCGGAAATATAGTCTCTTATATCGACCACGGAACAATATTTGTAAATTTCGGAATTCATATGATGCTCCGAGACATCATAGTGTAAACAGGAAATCATGAAGCAAGAAACAATGATCAAACCGCAACAAGAATGTGGTTCATTTGACACACCTGTGTGGCTTTCTGTAAGTAAATGTGTAGTTCTTCGTCTTCTACAAGGCACGAAATCTCAGACTTCTAGTTTGTTGCCTTGAGGTTGAAGTAGTGCTGACATACTGATGGCAGAATTTTACCTGAGCTACATGCCGTCAAGACATCACAAGGGAACTTCCTAAACCATGCCACGTACCTACGAGCCAAGTAGATTCAGAGACCAAAACTTCGGAGAATAGTTCAGCCTGCAGTTGCAAACACGAAGTTAACTTGAACCACGCGAAGCGTCTTTTTTAAGCTGTTTGTCGAGTAACATACGTCCAGGTATGGTGGGTTTGGTTTTATGCCGAATTTCAAGTGCTTTCGTTGCATGTCCACGTACAGCGACTTGGCCCTGATGCCAGGTGGAAGCTGTACATAAACCTCGACATTGTGAAGAGTTTGGCTCCATTCATAAATCAAGCGCTCCTGCAATGTAACCTTATGTCGTCCCGAAGGAGCGAGCTTGTCTGACATATCTCACAAGAACCGTGAACTAAACGATGACCAAGATTAAATCAATTCGATACCCTCGATTGTAAACTAAATTGCATGCACCCGCAGGTCGATTGACTGTATAAAGTGCGATAGTCAATTACTCAGAAATGCTGAGTAGGAGAGTGACGCGCTCAGGATTGGGGCATGGTGCATTAAGAACAGCAATGCACTGTTTTCAAGAGAAGCCTGGCGTCTGCATGATTATTCCACCCGTTGCTTAGCCGTTTGTGAATGGCTTCTAGCTTGGTTGAGCACATGTGGACACACGTCTTTGGGAAGTAAATTGGCCGGTTTTAGTCGGAACAAGTGAATGTTTGAGGCTCCAAGAGCTCGTAAGTATCATTGTTCATGTTGCACGTTTCGAATCCAGGGTGGCTTACGCCTCAACTTACCCATCCACTGAACGCCAACCTGTAATCCTATGCGCAAAATTTGCCGTGGCCTCTCAAGGGAAGTGTAAGAAATTCGTTGAAAAAATTTCCTTGTTTCACTTGATGGCGCTGGTGATGCGGATTCTGTTTGCAGCGCTTCTCGTGATCCAGGTTGTGTTGTTGTGCGCGCCTTTGATGATGAGCGCGTCCGACACTGCATCCTTGCACAAATGGTTCTTCAACACAGACATGACAACACAATCTATTGCTTACGCCTTCTCTCGTGTCGCTTCCTACCCGGGTGTCAATGAGCTCGACTTGGCACTAGGGCAGAAACATGGGATTGTTGGCTCAATTTTGGTCCTCCTTGTTGGCGGGATGATGGGCAGCGGATTACAACTAATTATACTGGAGTAAGCTCCAACATCTACTGTCATACTTGCATGTAACGTCCTTTGCGTGTACGGGCCGTTGGCTGGTTCAAATTTGCAACAGCTGTGCAACTCTTTGTTTACGCTACAAAGGCCAATCTTGTGCCATGAGCATAAGAATCTCACTCAAGAATGAGTGTCTTTGAGAACTGTTACTTGCAGAAGTGTTCTAGCGCCTATGGCAGATTTGCGTGGCAAGCCTAGCCTCGAGTTTCTAGCATCAGCTTTGAGACGCCAGCCTTTACTGTATCCTGCACTCGCATACATATCCTGTTTGGACGTTCTAGCGGCGTATATCACTCCTTTCGGTGCGTTTTATAACAGGTCGTTCTATGCGTCAGCACGCCATGCAATGCAACGGTATTGTGCAGTTCTTTCGTGTGTTGGAGATGCGGACCTGCTACCTCAATTTGTATTCGGTTCTTTGTTTGGACAAGTGGCGAATCTAGTTTTTAAGGTGTGCCTCAATCTGGACCGTTCCGTGCTCTTTCCTTATCTTCACTTTTTGCGCGAGAGCCTCAACAACATTTTATCCCCATTAATGCTCCACGAAGGGGTGTAAGAAGCTTCAAAATTATTTATTTCAAAGTCAACGTAGCGATGGAACGCGTTCACAGGCTTAAGGTGTCAACCTGTTTTCAGCTATTCAACAGCGCAAGCAGGAGGTTAATGGCTACGCGAATCAAAGTATTTCGCAATTACATCCAGAGAAATTCTCTCACAGTTTCTCTCTTCACCCGAGTACCATGTCCAATGTCTCACTCCATGGAATGTTGAGGCTACAATTATTTAGTTCCCGGCTCTTGCGCAAGGTCACCACATGAGCATTCTCAACTGCAATAATAAAATGTCCCCCTTTCGCGTTTCATAATGTTGGCAAAGTTGGTTTTTAATCACCATTTTCCTTTCTTGCAGCTCGTGGTTCTTCACAGCCCACAGTGGACGTCGACCTACTTTGTGCAAGGACTCATCCCAGCATCCCGTATAGTTGCAACGCTCTTTCTGACATACTTTATCTGGCAAGAGATACGGGTGGGTTGTTTTTCGCGGTCTGGAGAATTGTGGTGGTGATGCACTGTGCTATGGTGCAATCCATGGTTTTGTACAGGCTGTAGCTTCAGGTGGGGGCGTCCCTCCTCAGCCACCCGTAACGGTATTCGATGGAATTCCTGGCTGGACTGAGACAAAAAATAAAACTCCTGGAGATGGAGACAATGAAGGGAACATAGACGCAGATTCTCCACCAGGGAGCCCACTCACAGGCCGCACCAAAAAACGCAGTATCCTGATGGATACAGCTAATGCTACAGTCAATTCTGTTAAAAAATCGTCCAGGATTCTTCGTTGGAAAATGGGGCCACCTGCACCCTGGGAAATTGAGTCAAAAATGAATAACGTATGATTCTTTTTTGCTGTTATGATGGCATGCGGAATATCAGTGCCAACTATTTTTGGCATAAGCTTGAGATTCATATCTATATCTTGCTAGTGTTTGCGCCAAGGTGCTTTCATCTTAAGGAGCTTTTTGTTACATGTTAGCTACACCAAAAATTACATCTTTCCTGCAACATGTACACTTGACTCGACTTTTGTCACGTGATGATGTTGATACCGATTTGTAGATCGTAAAGACACCAGGGCCTCTCAGCAAGCTTGAAACTTCTTCCGACACCCCAGACGCAAAAGACGAGGCTTTAAAAGAGCAGCACTTCACCACACGCAGCGGGCTTTTGAGGACTTCAACTCCAGCTAAGAATCCTCGTCTCTCATCACGGCCAGATGCAAGGAATCGTCGGCAATCACGCACTAGGAACCTCGATACACCCACACAAGGTTACAACGGGCTGGCAACCGCGTCATCCCCCGTCTCACCGCCACGATTTTTCGAATCCTCTCCTCCAAGGACTCGCAGCCGCATAAACTCCTTCCTTTCTGCTCCTGTCTTTGCTCGTGGAGCTGAAGAAGACGATTCTTTGGCCACGGGTGCACGCGACGACAACCAGAGCTATGCAAGTCGAGCAGTAAGAGCTACCATTCCTCAAGTTCAACATTTACTTGAATCAGGATCCACAGAACAGGCTCCCGTCACTCCCGTCAGAAGATCTCGGCGAATTTCATCTCTCGCACATCAAGGCGACCACTAGATGAACCCGGTACCATGCTTCCTGAAAAACTCCATTTTCTGCGACTACTAGTTTTGTTTCAGGTTGCTCGATTAGGTGGTATACGAAGCATGCCGTATCGATTTGAACCAAGGCAGCAATGGTGCACACCGGTTTGAGTATAGCGGCTTTCGCTGCTCTTCTGTCATTGTAGCCTTTGCAGTGGGCTGAACTTAGCGGAACTAGATTGTGTTTTGTGCCTGGTCGCCCATATTTCTTGATCCTCAGTTTTGTGCCTCAGCGTGAGCCATGGAGCTTGTCTTCACGGTCGCGCGTAGGCAAGTGTACACTGTTTTCCGTTTGATGGCTTGCGAGTTGGGGTGTGCCCGAGTTTGAGGAATCAACTTTATGAGGCATCATGTAGTCACGAAGAGAGAGAGAGAGAGCTGTCTGCACTATGCTCACAGCAAGTTCTCTGCTTGGAGAGATATGCCACCTTTTCGAATTACAAGTGGCTTAGATCTGAAGATGCTTTGTACTCCACATCGAGGCAACAGGAGTATCACCAATGTTTTGAAACGTTTGTAAACATCTACCTGTGGGATATCGGAGTCTGTGGGTAATCCGACATCACATTTTCCATTAACCTGCATACCGGTATTACCGCATGCTTTCGTACTGAAAGTTCTTCCCATTGGCGCTCACCGTGCATGCATTAGCTGGGCAGTTTGCGTTGAGCACCAAAATTCAAACTGGTGCTGTGGAACCTAGAACCGACGTTCAGATAACGATAAACGATTGTGAAAGATTATTCTTGAAAATTTTACAGCAGTTGTTTGGCTGCCGTATACACTCGGCCAGCCTGTTGCTGTGATTTGTGGCAGCTCGGTATCCATGCAGCACTACGGACGTTGTGATTGTAGTCAGAGTGTTGGAAATTTTCCCAAGTTCAGAACTAGGCTCAAATTTTCATATGTTAGCTTTGGTACACGCTTGTAGGTGTCTGAGATTTTTTGGTTATACTGGGGCCCATGGATCGTCATTCTCTCGATCCATTGGACCAGGGATCGCCGTGCACAGTCCATTACACACACCTGTTTGCGCCACTAGAGACCTGGCACTTAAGAGCACTACCTCTCAACGCATTCACACTGAACAGTCTAGAGACGATAGACCGAGTTTTGAAAAGCCCTGCGGCATATGCTGTAATCAACTCGAGGCACACAAACCATTCAGTACTCGTTCAGCTTCGCGAAGGAGGATTGAGATTACTAGAATTGTTTTATGAAAGAAAGGAAAACGTACATTTTCCACATTCAATTTGTTACATTCTTCAGTATTGATATCGTTTTTGGTTCAATGGCGAGCCCGTCTACACTGTAACGTTAGCGTTAGTTAATCCACTAAAAACCTGCAGCGATATGCTATACACTAGATATTAATATATTCAAGTCCTCATGGAGAAATCTGAAACAGATAAGCGCGAACGGGAAGCGGGGGTGGCCGAGGACGGCAAAGAAGACGATCAGCCGTTTCTAGCTCCTCGTAAAGTTCAACGGCTTGTAGTGCCTGGTGAGGCATGTCCATTTCTAGACACAATATCACGCCAGGTATGCTTTGAGTGTCAGTGTAGCTGCTGGTGACTTCTGGTGTTGAATTTGTCTGAATTTGTCTGAATGCTTAGATGAAGCATTTTGAGAGAGATGAAGACGAAGAAATTGGTGCAGAACCTCGATTTTGATTTCGAGAAGTGTTGTAGCGTATCCTTGAGTCATGTTAATGTATACGTGTGCCTTGTGTGCGGCTGCTACTTTCAAGGCCGGGGACCTGGGACCCATGCTCACACACACTCCGTCGAGGCTGGCCATCACCTTTTCATGAATCTCGAGAATGGGCGGGTTTTTTGTGTTCCCGAAAATTACGAGGTTGTAGACCGGTCCCTCAAGGATATACAGCACGTCTTGAATCCATTGTATGATGCTGACGATGTCAACAAGTTGGCCAAGATTGATTGGGCTCGCACTTTGGATGGGTCAGATTATATGCCTGGACTCGTGGGGCTGAATAATATGAAGCGCAATGACTATGTGAACGTCGTCATTCAGTGCTTAATCCGAGTGTCCAAACTCAGGTACGTCTACAGCATCTTCAAGCTGCCCGCACATTTGACTGCATTAGATACGGCCTGAACAAAATATCCTTTCTCATACTGCACTAGTTATTTTCATCCACACACTGTTTCACAGGAATTTCTTTCTGTTGCCAGAACATTATAGCAGTTGCCAGTCGGGCCTTGTTCGACGATTTGGGGAACTAGTGCGCAAGGTTTGGAATTTCCGAGCTTTCAAGGGACAGGTTTCTCCTCACGAATTCCTGCAGGCCATCATAAACACCTCAAATCGGCAGTTTACAGCAGACAGCGAGGCCGATCCGGTCAAATTTTGGGTGTGGCTTTTGAACGCGCTGCACCTGGGACTCACCAACGGAAAGCCCAAGAAAAGCAGCATCATAACCAAATGCTTCCAGGTGTGCCTCAACCCGTCGCGTACGAAACATTCCAGAGATCAACTCTCGATGACTTGTGCGTACTATAATTGATTTCTATCTTGTTGAGGAAAAAAATGAATTAGAATAATGACTTGTACGCTGGATATGCCACTACTACTCACGCCAGGTCCAATTACAGACTGCCTTCGAATCCCGAGTATGTATGCACGACCATTGCCGACTCGTAGATTTCCTGACCAGCTATAGAAAACAGCGCAGCAAGCTCCTACCTAAGCTTGGTCGTGACAGGACGCAAAATGGCAGGCACTTGATAGCATAGAAAGAGCATTTTATGGACGAGAAGCAAACCAATATTTCGATCAATACAGTCCAAGTTTGGATTGTGTACTCCTTACAACGTCGCAGAGTGCGTAGATGGTCTTGGGAATTGGAGGGAATCAAATCAGGACAGGTCGTAACGCGGACGCGATCTTTCCATACGTCCATTACAACCAGATTGGCTGCAATAAACTTAGATATCAGCATCGAGGATTCCTACATTGTGCTCTGGCAACCTGAGGAAATCAAGCGAGATTGCGTTCTTGAAAGAGGATAGTCTAGATGCAATGAACACGAGCCAGATGATAACAGCTTGTGTTAAGGTGCCTGTTGGCTAATTAGTAGTCCATACCTTGCTATTTGGGCATCCAACAAGTTGAAGTCCAGTGGACACTCGATCAGCTAAAAAATTCTGTTCTTGCGAGTCATTTGGAAGAATTGGAAGCTAAATTACAGTGGACGCTCGATAATTCGTATCGATTTGCATTCATATTTTGATACGAATGAGAGCGAGACCCGAATGATCAGAATAGCCTAATTCGTAGCTAGTGGCATTAGCAGCGTATCATACGGATTAGAGCGAGCAACTTAGGGTGACAGTGCACCACAAGATTTCAAAAGTTAGCATTCATTCTCTACGAGATTTAAGAAGCTCAGCGACTGTTGGCTGTTGTAGCCTGCTCTCTCGCTTTTCAATAAGGTTGAACTTGTCCGTCAACAGCTTGATGGGCGTGCGCATAGGGACCCGATTACTCACGTCGCATCAGTGCATGCCATGGCTGCTCGCTGCTCGCCCTTCGGCCTCGTTCACCAGTACATAGTGCTCAGCAAGTTATAATCTGTCAAGGGGGGCCCGGACATGCCCTGTTCAAGACTGCGCAGTAAAAAAGATCTTCCCTGAAAACTTTAGCCCTGACCATTTCGCACTTCCCTTTTCGTATACAACTCCTTAATTTACGACCGCTTCGTAGTGACTTGGTATCTGCGTTTGGACACGACTGTAATGGTTTAGGTTACCCGAAACATCCGCAAGTGAATGTCAAGAGCTGTAAAGAAAATAAAAAAAACACTCATCAAAGTTATTGAACTGTATGTATGCCGCTGGCACTAATCAT
>JAULKQ010008546.1:0-46918 GCA_032356285.1 Smithsoniella earleae | reverse complement strand
TCTGTCGTGCTAAAACAATACAAGGCTAATCTATTTATACTTGCTGTGGAACTGCAGTATTCTAAATTTGTTTCGACCCAACGTTAACGGCCATGCATGCACGTCCATGCGTGCATCTTCACATGTACAGAACACAACAGATATCGAGCTAACGAGACCCCGCACCGGGGCACATCACCCCAAAGTAGCGCCGGATAGACGTCTCGATACCACGCTCGATCCAGTAGTGGTTTTGGTGGAACGAGCCTAATGATAGATGGTCCCGATGACCAGTTCAGGCTGGATTCCATGTGACCGATATCGCATTGCCACCGATCGAAGAGTTAGTGATCTTCTAAAAATTTAATCTTTGATCTACGACATTATCAAGTTGTAGAATCGAATTCTTGATGATCATTGCATTGTTTAGATAAAAAAATCAGCTCCTTCCGTGTCGATTTGAAGTCCATTCGAATCAAAATGGCTTCAGAGATAGTAGATGAATATAGGAGCAGACTAGACTCATCCCAGGAGGGCGAATTTATAAGTCTTTGTTTATGAATGAAGCCCGTGGCGGGTGAGCTTGCTTGACAACATTGTCTTTCACGCTCTTGTTCCACCAGTGGCCATGCGAGTGAAGTGCTCTGAACGGGCCCTAAAATCATGTATACAGCCGCGGCACAATGTGACGTGTATCCTCAACAGTTCGGAAATTACATCTGCCTACAAAGAAGTAGACTCTCTCAAAATCTGGTAGATTGCCCTGACTATTTCAACATGAATTCGAAAGCCATCACTGGTCTACGCCCTACTCAACGCTACACCAAAACTACAGTTTCACTCAGCACCAGTTACACAGTAACCAAGTGCATATTGTGCAGCATATCCTTGCAGGAGAACAAGTTTTCAAGCGAGTTGAAATCACCACTCTTTGCACCCATGGCTTAATAACTTGCAAACTCACTAGATTCAACCACTCAAAAAGAATATTTTCCTGTCCAATAACCCCCAGACTCACCTCAGTCACACCCTGCTCCCAACCCTGGCACAAAGAATAAGCAAAACAAGCAATCTGCTCGCAAAATCTTCTCAATCACTCTACCAAAATATCCCTAACAACACACGCAAAACCCACAGGCAGATGCATCAGGTACAGCAACCAGAGAGGGAGCCAACACTCCAGTTCTACAACTGACAAATAGACAAGCAGATAACTAAAAACCCCCTATGCGCTACAGCGGGGGCATAATCACACTGACAACTCGCAGGTATTAACGATAGTGCCTCAATCCAGATGCTTGGGTGCGCCAAGCTTTTGCTGATGCAGAGCTACCAGACGTTTCTGGAACCGGAGCATGGGGCTCGCAAATAACATGCGATTTCTCTGTGGCAGGGAGGCTAACACATGGGGTTGCAACAACAAGGACGCCGTCAGAAGGGGCATCAGACAGGTACCCAGACTCGACATCGTCCAAGGCAGTCTGCCCAACCTGCAAGCACCCATTCAGCTGGGAGCGGTCACCCCTGGTTGGGGGCTGCAGTACAGGGGGGTTGTAGGTCGGCAGGGGGCCAGAGGTATCAGGGCTTCGCCGATTACGACGGAACCCGCGAGCTCTCACAGTGGACCCCACACTCATTTGTCTCTTGATAGAAGCAGCAAACTTTTTAGCGGCGCAAAGCAACCCCCCCCGGGAGATTGGGGTCGGCGATGATGCGTTGGAAGCAGCCTTAGAGACACCTGCAAAGCAAAATGGCCATAGTAACCAAAAATGTTGACCACAGCACCCACACACAGCCTCAGCAAGTTGTAAACTATAACAGGAGCACACTCTTAGGGTCAGAGCCACCGGGGGACACGCGCGAGTGCTGGGAGGACATAGGGAGAACGTCAGAGCAAGCAGTGGCTTGCCCAGGAGCAGTATCAGACACAGCGAAAGCAGCATCACTGTGTAGTGCAGCCGAATGGGCGAGCTCAGAGGCAGCTCCGCTCACCCTGGCAGCAAAATCACCAGCGAGGTCGGATGAAGTGTACGGGGAGGGCTTTCTGGCTGCACAGTGACTCGGTTGCAGCGGCTTGTCACCCACGGAGGCGGGAGCGGAGCGAAGGGATTGCTTTGATGACGAGATCTGGACCATGACTTGAGACAGGGCAGTGTCAATGACTGCCAGCTGGTGGCTGAGGACGTTCGCTTCTTGTTCGATGTTGCCGGGGCTCCTCTTGTTCGCAGCAACGCGCTGTAGTGTATGCTCTTCTATACTGCTGCGAATGCTGCTCATGGGGTGGTGAGATTTGCCGAGCTGTAGTCGGTAACGATGGAACAAGGCGTCACACAAGCCGGTGTCCTGTTCAAGTGTGCTACCAACAGAAACAGATGGCATTGTGTCAGGCATCGTGTCTTCTATGCTGGGGCTGCCCAGGGCTTTGAAGGAGGGGTGAGGCCCACACTCCTCAACCAAGCCGCGCACAGTGATGTCTCCACAAAGGCTATAGTCTGCTGTACGGCACTGTGCTTCAATTCCACACAGAACTGGGGACAGTGGCTTGGGGCTCCTGGTCACACCAGAGCGTTGATCCAGGCAATCAACAGCAAGGTCCGGGAGATTCAGAACTGTGTTGCTGAGCGAAGAGGAGATGTCAAATATTCGGCTGCCTGGGGAGCCGGCTTCTGATGCCGCAATTGAAGTGTCAGCTTGGCCCCCAGATACACAGTTGCTGGGTCTGCTCTGGAAAGATGCGACAAACCCCAGCACACCGCTGGCAGACCCGCTGCTCTGAAGAGCGTGCTGTGGAAGCGGCACCGGGCGGACAGGCTGCTCGTTGCTGATGCTGGACGCTGGCGTATAGACGTGCTGGCTATCCATGAGTGGGAAGGACCGATGGGCTATTGAAATCGCAGCAGGGCTGCCAACACTAGGTTGGCGGGGTTCATCCAGCGATGCTAGCGCACCGCTGTTGCAAGGGCTGGCCACCAACTCTGAAGCTCCAGGCTCCGCCAACCGAGTTACAGAATGCCAGATGTTGATCGGCGCTAGCGGTGGGCTGGGTCTGGTACCCGGCTCTTGTGCAGGAGGAACAGAGTTTGGCAGCATATTGAATACGGATTCTGTGTGGTATGACAGGGGGACTACATTGGGAAGCGTTTTGCTTCTGGAGTGGTTCCCTGTGGCTCCAGACTCTTCACATGAATCTGCACTCAAGGATGACTAGCAAGTAAGAACAAACTAGTGTGCAAGTCTCGCAACATCTGTTTGAAAACGGGCAACGTAGGCAAACATATGGAAAACAAGTGTGTCATGAGCAGGAATGTACCTGAGGTTGGATGGCTTTCAAGTTGGGGTGGAGAGCTAACAGCTTCTGATGATTTGGACCTGTGGAAAGTGGTTTGGGTGCTGTGTGCAGCACAGACGGCTTGAGTTGTGTAACCATCGCTGTCTCTGCAGCCGCTGGGGAGGGACTGATGTGCAGGGACCAGATTTTGGCAGGTCAGGTTGAGCAATGAAGTCGGTGGGGGGGGGCAGGATGACGCCGACACGAGGGGGGCGGGAGCAGCCTGGGCGGAGTGGGGGTACATTGGAGGGGGGCAAGCCAGCTGCGGCAGCGGGGCCGGAGTGCCACTGGCTCTTGCAGCACCCCCACTGGTCTTGCATTCGTCTCCTTGTGCCTCCCCGGCATCAGCCTCGTCCCGGCAGTTCATATCAGTGGTGCAATCGGAATCAGCAACCCCAGAAGCGGTTTCGTCCAGGAATATATGCCGCGGAGGGCCTCCTGAAAAAGGGCTATTGCAGGGAGACACCTTGTCGCTTGTGATGCTAATGTCCCTGTGATACTGATCACCTGGGCAGTCTGGCGGAAGGGCCTTGTGAGAAGACTCAAATGTAGGCAGCTCGCTGTTGGCAATCTTATCAGTGTCTCCAGTGGCCTGGTCTTCTGCCGCAGGTGATTGGGGGACATGACTGGGGGCCTTGGCTGCCTGCAAGCATGCAAAAGTAACTCCACTGATGAAATCACAAGTACCATCAGTATTGTCGAATGCTATACCTGGAAATCTGAACCATCGCAGTCTGACTTAGCATCCTTGTTCAGCTCAACAGATAGTGAAGCAGAGTGGTTTCTGGCTCGGTCTTTATCCATGGCGCTATCCTGGCACCACTCATCGCTCCGTGATATCAAATCTGACCCCAGGGTTGTGTTATCTGCTACAACTTTGTCAGGCGCAGCATCAGTGAATGAAGACCCCGAGTGATTGTCGTTCGGCAGAGCACTGTGATCTGTTACGCAATCTACAATAACTCCTTCACCGCCATCATGGTCTGCCCCTCTCGCACAGGATCTACCGACTGACACAGCGGGAGGCTTCAAAGGGAGCATGGGGACAGCTTCGGGTCGTACGATAGTGGACGTGTTTGAGCGCCGTAGCCTTGAACGGGAGACAACATGGGAGGACCCCCACCCGCTACTCATGTCAGACTCTGAGCTGTCCTCATAGTCACAGGCATCCTTGTTTGGCAATCGGTGGGAAGTCACATGGTGCTGGTGGCCCTGTGGAGAACAGCAAGCTTCACCAGGGACAGTGGAAATTGGCACTGAGGCTGACACCAAGCTTTCCTTTGTTTGCGGGTGTGTTTGGTCTGGGGCAGATACTGCATGGGGCGCCTTCAGGCCACCATCACTGGTAGAAACCAAAGGTCCCTGCAGGCAGCTGCCACCCAAGCCGGATTTGCGCTGATGCGGTCTCTCACCAGCTGCCCTGGCCGCATCAGAATACTCAGAATTCGAAGTCTTTGCTTCTTCTTCGCCCGTCGCTTGGCGATCAAACGGTGCACAAGTGCGCAGCATTCTGTACTCATCTGCAAGTGAACAAAAAAACGCATTTACTCTCCGAAACAACGAGTAGTGTACTGATAGCCTTTCAAATTCACGACGAACTACAATCGAAATAAAAAATAAATCTGGCTAGCATAGTAATGCTTTCACCTCACAAGCCGAAGAAACAAAAACAAAAAAGGGGAAGAATTCAAGCTACGTATTGTTAGAAACAGAGTAGTTCTGCCAACAACAACCAGTCAATTATGTGCTTGTGCCAGCTGATGGCTTGCTCACTTGCCCAGAGAGAGTTGATGTAATGTACCTTGCCTTCTGGGAAATTTTAACAGTAACACCTCAAAGTAACAAATCTAATGGCTGAGAAACGCTGAAGTAGAAAGAACTAAATACGCAGCGAGGCAGCTCAGATCACCGCAGCACCCCTAGGAGCAGAGGCGCGCGGACCTGAATCAAAAGACTGTTGCCCTGGATACTCTTCTTCAGAACTGAATAGGACACCATGTTCTGAGCGAAGGAAGGCTGCAGATGAAGCAACAGAGCGCCAAGTCCGGTCACCACGCCAGGTTCTCTCGCCATTGGCACCCCGTTCTCCCAACCCTCTACGGGACGAACGGTGACGCCTCCAGGTTCTACTGGTAGCCAAGCTCTTCGAAGAGCCGAAGAGGGGCGCAAGCTTTTCGCTCTGCATGCTGGACTTCAACTCCGCCCAGCTCCTGGAGGACGCTCTGACGCCAAGTGAGCGGCCTTCAGGGTGCCCAAGACCCCCACGGATCTGACCTACATCTGATTGCATAGCACTCCAGGAACGGCTATGATCACCCGGGCTTGTGTCAGGACTACAGATGGGAGTGCCACTGTACGGGGGCAGCGGCATGCTGTTGAAAGCATCACGAGACCCAACAGGCGGGCTGGAGGCCTGCCGGTGCTTGTGGACACTAGCAAATGAGTCAGACATCGGCGAGTTGTGCGCCATCCGCATCATTGACACCCCCCCCACAGCTACTCTGCCCCCACAGGGAGCACAGACTCCCATCCTCTCTGCTTCCCGGAGAGCAGCAAGCACAGCATTGCGCTCCCGACAAGCACGCTGGAGAGCACTGTCCTTGCTGTGCACCTCAGCTTCCAGCTCAGCAATCCTCTGCTTGTACGAGCTCTCAAGCTGACTGTACTTCCCCTTCATCTGTACAGATACCCTGCTCAGCCCTATTGCTTACCTTACCCAGAAACCTCCACATTCCGCCACAGGTACAAGTACAAGAGCATCCATGCAGAAGACGACAAAGCCAACAACAAGACAGCATTCTCAACAGCCATCCATTGAGCACCTCCTCTTCATCTTGTCTCTTGCACCGATCCAATTCTGCCGCTCGCTTGAGTACTTCATTCTCCCGCTCTGCAGCTCCCGAAATTGTCTCCGCAGCCTCCCTTCGGATCGCCTCCTCTCTCAAGTTGGCTGCCTGAAGCTCTGCTTCAGCAGCAACTGCAGCAGCACGAGCTGAGCTGCGCTCCTTCTCTATCTCCTGCTGCAAAGCGTCAATGCAAGCAGCATCAGCCACCCTCTGCCGCTCACTGGAATTCAAAACAGAGTCATACGCGGCCCCCAAGTACTCGTGATTGAGAGCAGAAGCGCGAAGCTCGGCTGCCAGGCTTTCATTTTGTTGCTGGAGCGCTGCAACCTGTGCAACTTGCCGCTTGAACCACCTGAAAATGGCCAGCAGACCTGTGTTGAAGTGCCCCCAACCGTGTACCTTTCAACAAGCAAGAAGAGACGCACTGCTTCAATGCAGTGATGCTTGGCTGCACAGCAGACATGCGAGCTGAGAGATGGCATAGCCGCTCCTCCACAGACAGCTGCCAGTGACTGAATGAATCAATAGCTTGGCGGACCGCATTCTGAACCAGTTCGCGCAGTCTGTAGTCCACAGAGGCCACCGACTGACAAAAGGAGCGCTTCTGGGCTAGCAGCTTGCTTTCCAGCTGAGACTGAGCTTCAGCCTGGAAGTGTTCCAGCGCTTTCTCAGCCTGCTTGCTCACCTGCAGGCAAGGCCAGCGACTGGATAACACCTAGCGTACTTCAAAATGACTGTGATTGCAAGAGCAAAGGTAACGGGGTTTCCGTTAACTGTAGTGTTCCTTCACAAAGGGAGTACGATGACCTGAATCTCTCTCCATATGAGGCATTGATAGCCAAACTTGCATCAGGTCACTCACAAACTGGAACAGAGGCAAACCTGATCAGCAAAGTTCGCCCTCACTTTGGTTAAGCTGTCTAGCAGCCTGTCTCGGTCACAGCGTACAGTGTCAATTTCCCTGGTCAAAATAACCTCAGTGCTGGTGTGTGGCTGCAAACGACAATCCGGCTGCTCGCAGACTACAACCATCGAGTTGCTCGAAGAGGAGGCGGTGATTTGCTTTCTTGGGGACAAGGAGAAGTGATTTCTGCCGGTGGCACTCAGCCGAGTTGCAAACTGCAGCCTCTCAACTGCAACACTCCAAACTCCAGTCGGCAAAGCAGCCACTTTGACTTCACTCGAGGGAAGTTTATATGTAGCCAAACACAGGCAGACTCAGCAGGGGATGCACAGGTGCCACTCCAGAGGCTAGCTCACCTGCAAAGCCCAGCCGAACAGAAAATTTGGCCACCCGGTCTGTAGCATCATCAAGTGAACCTTCCATCACGCTCAAGTACTGCATGAACGCATTACATGACTCGACTGATTTCCGCATTTGGAACTCTATAACAGCCTTTGCATCAGCTGAGACCTTTGATGCTTGCTTTGTCTCTTCTAGCTGCAATCGAAGGTCATCTGATCTGGCGTTCTCTACCTGCATAGCAAGATCAAAAATTTCACCGCTCGCTAGGACGCTTGGCCAGTTACAAATATCAAAAAATTTTGCATAGGAACACTCAGAGTGGAACAAAGTCAGCGAATTTGGGTCTGCCCAGCACAAATATGTGAATTTTAGCACACTATTGCTAGATTAAGCACAAAGTACTGTCTGGAAATCTGTTTTCGGAAATAGTTGCGTGTTTGTAATGCCAACTGCTCTACACAGGCTGTGAATCGGATTTGTTGGTGTGTCCCAAGGTGGGAGCGACAAGATCTTTTCTTTTTTTTTCCCTGCACTTCAACCAAGAACGGAACAGGGGAGTTAAAATATCGAAGTGCTCGTTCGGCATTTTGAGTTAAGTTTGGTACAAGAGTTGTTTTTGGGTAGTCGGGCAAAATTCACACTTTTTATGCAGGATACTCAGCAGATAATCAGTAAATGAACAGGGACATGCTGAAGGTGCGGGTACTTCTTTGGTAAGCACCCAACACCAGCTCTACTGTCTCAAACAATGCCCACAGCCAGTTCCCTTGACAAGGACAATAGACTGGCTTTCAAAATATGATAAATTTGAGTCCACAGATGCCAGCAACAGCAGCGTTACCTTGAGGCAAGTCTGCAATTCGTCAATTTGATCAAAGAGCTCTTGCTGCTGCTGTTGGAAGGAGTCTTGTGCTTCCTTGGTGGCCAGCTGAGCCTTCAATCTGAGCTCATACTGACGTAGAGCCTCCATGCGCCAACGGGGCAACAGAGATGCAACATCTGGATGCTCTTCTTTGTTGGCTGCTGACGTCAGTGAGAGGAGCTGTTGCTCTTGAATCTTTACAACTGCCTCTAGGGCTCCGACCTGCATACTTGGGCTTTAGAAAACTGGTGCATACAGCTGCCTAATAGTGATCATGTTCATTGACAATGACTGAGTGCAGTGATGGATGAGAAAGCCAGGAAGTTTGAAGAACCGTGAGCGTAAACGTCAGCACCAGACAGCTTGCCGTGCTCATGAAAACTAAATATTTAAGTACAAGATCAGTGTGTCGCTACAGTGTGATACTCTGGCTTTCTTGCACGGTTGAATCAACGTTGAGGAGCCATGGGTACCGGAGTACCTAACAACGTGACCCAAGAGATGCGAGGAGGTAATGCGGAGTCTTACCTGATGCTGATAAATTGTAGAATTGCGTGAGGGGGCGACATCTAGAGCGGCAGATGTGTCACATTCGACGCCATTCCCGGCATACCTTCTGTGAGATACCTGTCGGAAGTCGTCATGCCGTGAGGCATGATCTTCGGGACTATGTTGAGGCGGATCTATTGAGGAGGCCTTTGCCTGTATTGAATGGTGTGGATAATGCGTGGGGCGACGGTGTTGTGGTTGGTGCCCCTCGGAGGCAGGAATCAACCGTTGTTGACTTGCGACCGCTGGCGAAAGGGGCGGCAACTCCGCAGATACTGCACGACGGCGCTGCAAAACTCTACGAAACGGCGTTAGGTCACTGCTATGTCTTTCAAACGGAGCGATACTGCTCGCAGAGTGCCCATCGCATTGATCCTCGAAGCCTTGTTTCACAGGTGAGCACCCGTACGCTTCGCCAGCATGCGTTGGTGTAGTTTTATTCCGCGGTATAGCAGCAGCAGACAACTCGGAAGAAACGTGCACATTTGATAGAGGAGACAGATTTTCTGCGCAATCCCTGTTCAACCTGTGCCACTCCAACATGGAAACCTCTTCAGGGCGGGAGTTGTCATATCTATCCCGCAGTCTCATAGAGCCATGTGAAGAGGACTTTGCCCCAGACAGGGACGTTGAAAAATCTGGACAGCTCGCAGATACTGCATGGTGCGACTGTGAGGGGCAAGGAGGCATGGCTGGTGACAGTCCGCCATTCGCCGCACACGTGTCCCCTCTCACGTTTTCGATGCGGTTTTCAGCTTCTCTTGGGCTTTGGCGAGAGACTCCATACTGGCTTGTATGGGACTTAAAATGAGTGATTTCATCGCTGTTCTCAAGAGTGACAACATGGTGTGAGTAAGCTCGGCGTAACATCGCCTCAGTGTCTAACAATATTTCGTGAAGCCGCCTCCCTGATAGAGAACAAAAACTTGTTAGTAACTCCACTAACTCCGAATAGCGTTATTATACACATCAATGATGCTCAGCCAAACTATGGTTGACTTACAAACATTCAAAGAGCCCACGCGAAGAAGACAAGCTGCTAGAAAACATGTCAACGCCCACTGTAAACGTGTGATCTTAGATCAAAACTTTCAAGAACGCTAGATACATTGTAGATGAGCTCGTGGCATGATTTCGCAATCATATGTTTAGGACGGAGTGGACAGCTCCATAACAAGAAACACAACTACCTGGACAATGCACACATACACACTCGCCACAACTGAGCTTTTAGAGTTTACCTTTCACGGATTCTGGGCTCAAATGCTGTCAGATGCAGCGCCTAGCTCCCAAGCAGCAGATCCAATATCTTGGGCACGATCCCTCCCGCGATTAATGCACCCCAGTTGATTTTATTCTGGATGATTTATTTACCAGTTAGCATGACATTGTAGAAATCAGCAGCTGTGGGCTATTTCCCCTGTTCTGCGAGTCAGTGGCCCAAGCTCGCTAAACATTAAATATGCGTCCCACGCAAGGAGCTCAAGTTAAAACTAAGGCGCCATGTTAGACTGTGGCCGTTCACTGCTGGTGTCGCAAGCAAGAGGTTCCCTTGTATTGTGACCATTTTTGCTAAACAAGGCGTTGTCTGATGCGTGCATTTTTGAATTCAACGCGCTCGATATTACGAGGTTTCAGCAAGTATTAACGGTGACCTTGTACCTCCTCACTCTCTGGATAAGAACCCGTATTATTTTTATTGGTCCTCTTGAAAGATCTTCAATCATCTACTTTAAACCCACTCTCTCTGCTCTTTCAACTCTTCTCAGACTGGAACGATTATGACGCTGTGGCGGAATGTCCTTGCCAGTTGTTTCACGGGCACTCGCAGCTTCAAGCATCTACATGCTTAACTTCAGGTTGGTTTTTCATTAAATAAAGGACGAACTCGAGCTTCGAATGATGTGGTATGCGGAATTTTTCCTACAGTTAACTGTACACAATTCTTCCGAGTTATACTTCAGGACTGCTCTCGAACGACTTGCACGACCTTTTGCCAACAACCAATTCAGTGCACCGCCAACACACGAAGGCGTCATGATATATGCATGCGGCGACAAGCACCTCTGAACTTCCCTCTACATCAACGAGGCCTCTTTCACCCGTGGCCGTGTCCTCGTCGACATGTCGATTGAACGCAGATTGTCAACTGTACCCAGTCCAGGGTTCCTGGGAGGCATGTTACGCAAGTCCTGATGGTACGCTCACTTGGCCCATCAAACATCAGTTAGCACTTGTTTCTAAAATCTGTCACTCAATCTCAAGAAAGGAACTTGGAAGTTCAATATAACTTCTTCAACAATTTCCATTCGACTTTTTCCAGACCAGCGTCCTTCAAGGTTAAGATAAACTGCCTTACTTCCTCAATCCAGGGTTGTTCCATTATCCCTACAAATATCTAAGGCGGTGAATAGGATATTAAAGAGATATTAAAGAGTAGTGATGTCCTGGCACAGGCTTTCAAAAGAAAACAATTATTCGCCTTAACAATGCAGCAATGCACGCCACGCTACTGATGATTCAAGAGTTTAACACGTCCCATCGAATTTTAGTCGTTACAGTGACTTCAGCATAGGCACTTGATCTCGGTGTTTTGTCACTATTTTCCAATCACCTTCGATGCCTTGTTGGGCTCATTACATCCCATGACTTTTTTGGACAGATATTGCATCTAAGATCCGGCACGTTCCATGGCTGACATTTGTGCCTGTATGATAGTTCATACAAACGCCATGGGCATGCTTGGTCTTCGTGTCCAGCATCGGGTTCAACGACGAAGCACAAAATGCATGTTTCGAGTATGATACCTACACTTGCGTGAGAAACAGTAAACTTCATGAAACATGGATTACAACGTAAAGTTGAACTCCCCTATGGCAGACGTCGGAGACTAGTCGAAGCTACTCCGCTGTACGTACCTGCAAAAGGCGGGCCAAAATGTGATTCGGAGTGCTAAGACAGTTCCGGCATTTGATACCATACAAAGCACAAAGGTTTGGAGCAGATATTGAATCCATTTGTCTGGTTTCGACACTGCGCAAACTTTTTATGTGTATATCCTGAGGTGGTTTGAAGGCTGCGGTTCCAGCGTTATCGATCCCAAGCCATCCCGCCGCAAATACTGTCAATGCAGATGCACCGTAGTTCTAGTCATTAAGAAAAGTAAAAGTTGCTTGTATCATCGTTTTTGAAAAAGAATTCCATCGGTCACAGAATGTATATTGCAATTCTTCTTTCAGAACTAGAGACCAGTAGGAGCTCTGGAATGGTAATAATCCTCGATCATAGACAAACATTCTGCAGTCAAACTCTATTGCTGAAACCGCAAGGCCGCTGCGTACTATTTTAGCAGCGCGAAACTGACAAGCTCGTTGCGCTTCAGAGGACTCATATTTCCTGCCGCCCTTGCTATTTACACTGCTTTGGATAGGTAAGATACAATGGTGCTTAAAGCATCAACAAACTGTCAGTATCACATGTTTTCGATCAGGCCTGGTAAGGGTCCTGTAAGAACTCAGCTATTACAGACAATGTTTGGTTGGTACGCCGTTACGCGATACACTGCCTGTTTTCGTTTTCCAGGTATGGAGCTTCGGGCATGTTAATTAAGTTCACCTGGTTAGGTTAGGGTAGTCTATTGTAGGACGCGAACCCGTCATCATGACAACTTGAATTTTTGAACTGTCACACGGCGTGTACTTCTTTCACTCTGTTACTTCAGACATACTTTCAAGTCTTCGTGGCGTACAAGAATGCTACTAGTCTACGCATTTTACTGAAGTTAACAGAGGAATCTTAAAGACAGTATATTTGTCAGTGCCTGGGTATCGAAACTAGAGAAGCACCAGTACAATTTACTTAAACTAGGATTCTGGGTGATACATTGACAAGGTTGCAGGAATTCGGCAGCTGAAAGAAGGGATGCCGAAAAGCAAAGAAAGCATGCAAGGAGAGGGGATGAGGGGTACAGATTCAGTCCATTTAGTGTTGAGATGTATGGAAAACTAGGGGCACCAGCTGATGGGTTTCTTAGGGAACTTGCAGAATGAACAAGCGCTAGTGGGAACATGTTAATTGCAGCGTTTCTAAGTACGATTCGTGTATAAAAAGGTTAGTGTCTCTTTTTGAGGCCAATAGGTACATGTTTCAGTGCTATGTCAGGTCACTTGCAAGAAGTAGCGGGCGTGGCTTCCAGCATGTCCCCAGATGTGAATAATAAGTAGAATTTACAGTTGAGTCTGAACTCCATGTGTTCTAGTATGATACTAGCATTTGCTCTCATTGCATTTGTAAAGGTTGGCTTGGAAAAGCGCCAAACCCTCCTTTGGAATTGATTGTCCGAGATCTTACATTGCTAATTATAAAGTGTACTCTTGACTGACCTCATATGCACTCTCAACAGGTTGAAGGAATTGCTTACCTCCGGATTTAGATCGCTCCCCCCTCAATCTTCCACTCTGAATATTCCATCCTAGGGCCCTCTCTGAAGACTTTTGAGCAAAGCACTCCAAGCAGGGTGTCAGGGTTCATGCAATAGGTAGGGGACTTACCCGAGCAAGTACAGACAAACCTGACCAGATAATGGAATGATTACCCTGGGCGCCTTCATTCCCACATCGTAGTGTGGTTGTCATCAGCACAATTCCTGAGAGTTAAGCGGGAAGTACGGCATAAACAAGATCGACAATCAATTAAATCCAGCACAGGTTTGACCTGCAACTGGCCACCACATCCCACAGGATTTTAAAACCAGACAATGGACAGTGACTGAGTCCCAGGCAAGCCCCTGCTCTGGTGGATGTCCCCCTCTTGCGAGCGAGTGAACAGCCCACTCAGCGGTACACCAGCAAAGTCAGGCATCACACCAGCACCTTGCTGCTCCTTGCTGGAATCCATGTCCGAATTTTCGAGCTAACGAACCAAAGAATCACTGGAAGAAAAGTTTTGTTGCGTCCTGCTAACAGCCGATTCTCCTTGTACATGTACCTCACAAACCTTGCCTTATCAACGCTCGTGCTCACACAAGCACAGTCCGCTAATTCATGAATCAGATTCTCAGCTGGCTTCCCAAATCTACCGAAAGATCCAACACTCAACCGCACGAACCTATACTGACACCCATGTGTCCCTTCACGTCGTGCTCTCACTCTCCCACACCACTCATCGAGTTACAACAGTGTTCTTATATTAAATTGCTGCTCGCCGAGAAGCATGCTGATGGAAAAGCGCCTCCCCCGCACTCCAGTGGCCACTTCTTTCCACTCTGACTGCCTCCCAGGCCACCATGGGCAGCCACCCGCAACAGTACAAAGTGTATTCCTGGACACACTCGAACCAGTGATGCTCTGCACTACGGCACCGTGCATTCAATCACTGCACTTGTAGTGGCTCATGGTTGCTACACTGCCTTGCAACACGCCAGAAACCTGAAGCCCTGTGTTTGAGGCAAATCTTTCACAGGCACCTTTATGCTGGCGCAACAACTCTGATGTGGCTGCATGCAGCTTGCATATGTCTTGCGATTTAGATCAGCGACATCACACTGCAATGCCATGTAGAATGATTATGGGGTGTTATCGAGAACGCGCGAGCGGTCACTACAGAGTACACTGTGTAACTGACAACATCAGATCTTCAAACAACGAAATTCGAAACCTTAAGGGCTTGGGGCTTTTCCAGCACATGCTACCATTGACAGGGGGCAAACCAGTGACCCAAGAGCAAGTCACGAGTGCATGTTGATCCAGATTATCATCTCACAATAGTTGAAGAGCAGGGAAGCCTAGTTTTCAGCACTCGGCCTGCTAGCTCATACTACGAAAAGGATGAGCTCAAACATCAAGAGCGGACATCCTATCTGATCAACCGTAAACTATACAACCGGCAATAAAAGATCTTCAGACAACTAAGCCCAGACGGGCTCTGCACTTTCCAGCACAAGTACCACCTGCTGTGTCACCCGTTGTTCAAGTCAATGCTCTGCAAACTTAACATGGGCACAGGGACCCATAACACTGAATCCATACCTGCGGCCACTTGCAATGAGCATTGGGGTCAGGTTTCTGCGAGGAATGCTTCACAGATGATGTGGGCAGCAGGGCCACTGTGCCACTGTGCAAGTCTTGACGAACAGATCCAACAGAAACTGGGCAAGTGCAACTACGTTCTCCTTTTCCTCGTTCGATGACGTCCGGCTTTCGGCACTCAGCCTGCTTGCATTTCCACAGCCACCACTCCAGAGGTGAAAATGGCATCAAGCTCCAGCATCAAGAGCTTCTCCCCGGCCGTACGTAGATTATCTGAAGACTATCAGGCAGGAAAGGCTAGTTTTAAAAGCACTGATTCGGCGACTGGCTAAGTTTTGGAGGTCGCTCACGGAATCAACCACCACTGCTAGCTTTCGGTGAGGCCTTGGGGCCCCTGTTCCGGCTGTTCGGCGCACACCCCATTACGACGCACTTTCCGCGCCGGGATGAAAAACGTACTAGTCAGAGTATTTGAGACTTCGTGGTTGGCGCCGCATTGTAGAGTAGGATGTTGTGGATCCAATGTGCGAAGGCAGAATCCGCTGACTGCCCCGAGCTGACCCAAGTCAGACGATTTCGTCGTAGAGTATGGTCCGAGTCGGCTTGTACACGAAAACGGTGAAACTTTTAACGGACCTTTGCACTCATTCAGCCACACAAAGTTGCGCGACTCACCTCGCACTTGTTCCCAGATAATCAATATCACACTCACAACACACAGTGCAATTGAGACTGAATTTCAGGCGATTACAGTGAGTATTGCGGCCCAAAAGGGGGTGCGTCTTGATGGCCACGCAAAATCGTCATACCCGAACGTACAACACCTGTTGCATTGCCCCAAGCGACCCTAACATGTCAACAAATTGAATTTGAGCGTTATTCGAGTTATTTGACACTTGGCCTCCAACATAATCGTTGCTGTGCGTGTGAAGAGTTAGAAAGTGTGAGTGCGCGCCAGAGCACTGGCCCAGAATATCCCAAGCTACAAAAAGGGAGTCTGCCTTTGAGAGATGGTGTGCACCCCTCTCGCGCAGGTGTATCTGAACAGTGACTCAGTGTGTTCTGGGCCCTGGCACTCCTGGTTCACATGTACAGCTCATCATTATGCAGTACAGTTGACGGCTGGACGGGGTCATGGTTGGGCCGCTTAGGTTGGTGAAGATGCAACCCCTTTATTGCTTCAAGAAGAGAACAGGTCTGCTTAGAGTTACACTGTTTCTAAAATGTAGAAGCTGACTTGGACGAAACACGTTGACTACAACAAGATGGTCCAATTTGGATCTGCTTGGCATGCCCAACAGGTTCTGCCTTCACCCACCCGAATCACAACAACCCAATCTTTAATATGATGCCGCCAATGAACTCTTGAACACTTTGACTAGTTTGGTGGCCCAGCTGGTGTGGGGGGGGAGAGTGTGCATAAGAGCAGTGCAGTGAGGACATATTGATTATCAGCATCAGCCAGGGGCTTGGAAGTTACAAAGTCTGCAATTGAGGGTTGAATTTTGACCAGAGAACTTAGGAGCCAGATGTACTGGGGATTCAAGCATGCTGAGTGTTGGCATACTTCTGTTTTTCATGTTAATGGCGATAATATTGAGGGATCTGTGGCTGTTCCAGGCGGTGCACAGCCACTGTTTCTGCACATGAATCCTGGTAAACCTGATCTGGCTGCTATTATCACCCAACGTGGTGTGTATTTGAGGTGGTGCAGGAGTTACAGTTAACACCTGATTTGCTAAAGCTTCTTTTTTTTTGAAGGGCACCCATCAGTAGGTTTGTGTCCATGACAATTTTGACTAGTCAGACGGGTTTAATGAAAGTTTGTACGGCAAGGAGTGAATTGGCCTTCCACAAATCAAGCGTCGACTCTATTGTGTGCAGAATCAAAGTTCTTAGTCTCATCATACTCAAATTTATCTTTCATCTTTGATTACTGTTCTCGCTAAAGGCAAAGCTTGGTACATCAGTTCGAAGGAGTATCCTTCTATTTTGATCATCCTTTTTCTTGATTCGAGTACTTTGTAGAACTTTGCTCTGTACAGCCAGTGGTATATTGTATAGGCCCATTACCTTCTTTGCCACTCCCTGTGTTGTATACCAGAGATTTCTTGTATCATCGCATGTGTACGTACCTGCAAGTATGATGGTATTCAGTCCTCAATTCTAGGAAACTGCCCCCACGTGAGTATGAAGCATGGCTTAATAAGAGGCCTGTATTGCGGCTATAAATTCTGAGTTTAGACGAATGAGAGCCTGCCTGCAACGCAGATGCCATGATCGCGAGGGGACCCAAAGCGTTCCCTTATCCCCTTGCATGGCATTCTGATACAAACAAACACGTTTGGAATGCTAGACTCATGCACTAATCGTACTTTGCTTTTCTTTTGCTGGGTCGGGAAACCTAGCTTTTCTTCCAGAAAAACACGCGTATCATGGCTGAAAACACGTGTATCCGTGCTTCGCAATAGCATAAAGAAAAATGAGGAAACTTTCGGTACATACTGGTCTGACTGTACAGTATGTCGCGGTACCGTGCTGCTCCAAATCTGAAATGATCTCCATCCGAACAGTGCAGGTTCCTTGAACTTCTGGTGCAACCCCTGCGCACAAGAATGTTGACATGTGAGGTGATACAACTACTATATATTTAACTGTATTTGGCAGTCCTCGGCGAGAAATACGGGCACGTGAAAACACTCTACTGCGTATCCGATACCATGGTATACATCGGTATGAGTAAAGGAGGAGTCTCTGTAGAATCGCTTGACGCACCGTATGATCATCGAATCTTGGAATACAACTTGTCACAGGAAAGCGTTTCGGCAACCACCCTCTAGCTGTATCTTTGACGTGCAAGGAATCTTTGACGAAGGTATCTTTGACGCGCTCAAGAACTGCACAAGCTTGCCCTGAACATGTCTCCAAGTCCCCGGAGAAGACATGGTGTTTTCAGACACTCCTTGTACAAATGAAGACCTTGTTCCATATTCTTGATAAGTATTTGAGATGTATTGCTGTTACCTTACGCGACCGAGACTCGAAGAGCTGGAAACCTTGAAAACCGTCTGCTTGGTACTGTCTGGCCTTCCCAGCATCACGAATTGCTGCTCCTAACCTTTGTGCTAGATACTGGTCAGATTTGCCTGTATGTGAATCATTGAAACATCAAATAAAGCTGTCATACTTGTGGGGAGGCCGCCAAACAGGTTTGGTGCTTTTCCAACCCACAGCTCTGTGGAACATTCTATGCCCAACCTGTTTGTTACCCTGCAACGTTAACAGTATCATTCCTCGTATGATGCACAGCAGAATACAGCATCACAAGCACCTGCATGAGTGGATAGCATGGATCATGTTGAGGACTACTACTGCTTCTCTTCTGCTATCTGGGAGCTGAGTACGAGTAAGGACTTGAGTGCAGACCACCTGTGAAGATCTTGTGAACCGTTGGCCTTGCTCTGTTGCAATTCAGCCGCGAACTTTGTTGGAAAATCGCCAAACCCTTTCAGGTTTAATTGTCTGAGATCTTACTTTGTCGGTTACATAGTTTACTCTTGAGTGACCTCACAAGTACTCTGAGCACAATTCAACATGAGCGCATGAATGCTGCTGCATGTAATTTTCAATGATGTTCGTAGAGTTCACATGGGCTGTTCCAAAGTGATATTTTGCCGTATATGGGTGCGAATTCGAAGCCAGTGGAGGGCGCTTGTGCCTCCCTTAGCTTATTGCTGGAGCCACATGTGTGTGCGGACTTGTAATGAATGCCAAACTGTCGAAAGGGAAGATTTTATTCTAGAAAATCAGTCAACTAGCTTGCAACTGGGCTAAGCAAAAGATTGTGCCCATGGCCTGGGGATTTCAAAGCAGAAAATGAAGGAAAGAGTTTGTCTGAGAATCTTTCCATACAAGAGCACTTCCACGTTCCTCTTCTACTGGGTACAAAAGCACAGTGATGTCGATTGGGAAGAACATCTCACTAGCGATACCTTCATTGTGCTGCATGTCAATGGAGATAAAGCAGCCCACTATCTGTGGATTCTCACGCAGAGGAATTGAGTAAAGAACCGTTGAAGCTAGAGCACAAACCAATGTTGTTTCTGCAAGTAATCAGGTGACAAACTTCGAGCGTAGACTGTGGGTGATAATGCTATGTGAAAGCAAGGCTTTCAAACAGTATATATAATCAAGGTACAACTTTCTAGTGCATAGAAAGCTACACTCGGAATATTAACAGTCCTTTCTGATTCGGGTGTTATTCAACTTGAATTTCTCACTTTTTGCTCAACCGAACTCTTGTTGGTGCTGCTGTGGGTCAGGAGCCAAATGCAGGTTTGGCTTCTTTACTCAACGTATAGCTTAATTCATCGAGCAAACTGACGAAGTAAAAGACTGGTCATGTGAACTCATACGCCAAGAGTCACCACTTCGACTGGTTTTCATAGGTGCAGAGTCGGTCGTATGTGTCCAGTCTAGGCTGGTTAGCTCGACTGCTCACCAAGAATGGTGCTTTTTTTATTTTATTTTATCTTTTTTTTTTTTTTATGGATACCTATCAACAATTTCTGGCCTCTTACGCTTGGGTGTCGTACTGTTTACGTTCTTTGGATGTCACTGGAGCCGAGCAGCTTACAAATACATGATTCGAAAGCACATATTCTTCTCTGTTGTGAGAGAACAGCTGTTAGAATTAGGATAGAATGTCGACATCAACTCCCGTTTCTCGTGGGGTAGGATAGCAAGTTTACGCAAGCTCACGCACAACTACACTTTACCTCGAGGTTTTTTCATAGAGTTGTACCATCAGAACTACTATCAATGTAGAAGCGCACAGTAGTGTAGTGCCAGCACTAACAAAGCACCTTACATTGAATACAGGAGGGCCGTCCCATTGGCACACGTCATTAATCATTCTCGCGCAGGACTGAAATCCCACCGGACCATGCCAAGAGAGTGTTCAATGTCTTGCAAAACAATAATTTCAGGTAGCGAGTACACATGCAACAGAGGGGTACATCCAACAAGCCCGCGGAAATCAATTCAGGCTCAGCGCGAACTCTGCCGAAGTCGTACTTCATTTGACAACATGGTTTCTGTACTACCGTTCGTCGCACAGATCCATGTATCTGTTGCGAGATATATTCGTCCATCAGAACCAATTTCAGTACCTCCTACAAGGGTAGGTTATATTGACGAGAGGATCAATAGCTGCACGATAAGAGCGGCTACAACTCAAATGTTGTAGCAGAGCATCAATTGTGGATTTCCCGAGTGCAGAAAGGATACTTATATACTGGACGATGCAGCTTATGAGCGCGGTTGATGCGTGTAAGGCGACTTTATTGTTTGGTCTATTGCGTGGTAAACCATGTTGCAGGAACCCCTCACGTTCAAAACTTGTTATTTCAAAAACAGGCCGGTTGCGTCGAATACCATGCTCCGATCGCCGCCCCCATCAAGAATATTCAAGGTATGATATGAAATTTTAATTTACACAGGGCTTTAACACGCGCGTCTTTTCTTAGTACGTGAAAAATGCTCTGTTACACACCTGCTCAGTCCCCAATACAGTTCATGATAATAATGTTCGTACAAAAAGCACTTGAATCACCTGCGCATGTAATCTTCGGTATAATGTCCTCAAAACTCTTCACTGTCGCTTGCATCGATACCAGTTCATCGCGTGGTTTGGGTACCTGAGGAAGTAGGAGAGGCATTGCCCTTGAGATGAAGGAAAATGGTATCAAGACCCGTCATATATGCTATAAAGCGGGGCACATGATTTGATCTAACCCCCAAACTTGCCATCGCAAAGTGTGTTTCGTTTCTTTGTTTCTGTATGAGCTGTCATTCACCCGCACCCCTTGAAAACTCGTAGCATGCACGCTATCCTTGTCCACTCCACCGGGAATCGCCAGAAGTTGACCCAAAGCGGTCTAAAACTTACATCTATTTAATGTTTATTCTCAGGTGTTTGCGATGTTACTGGTTTTCATCAGGCTGAGAGTGACGACCAATTCTGGCTAGCCAAGTGCAAAGTATGGTTTTCGTAATCTCTAACGCTAGTTTACGAAGTCTTTTCAACTAGTCAGGTAGTGGGTCATAAATTAGGTCGAGTAAGCTTTCTGTGAAAAGATTGCATTCTCACGCCCGCGATACACCTATAACCTCGCAGGCAAGATATCAGGCGTATGAAGTGTAAAGTAGTGTCAAATAAATCCTTGAATATATCCTGCAAAAGTTCACTCCCCCTGTTCCAGACTATTTTGATTTTTCAAACCTAGCCTTGGATGTTCGTGCACAGACAGTTGTGCACTTACCTGCTCTTGGCTTTTTTGCCTATCTTGCATGACCCGCTGGCGACAGACTCACCTCATACCGGCTGTTTTATGACGTAACTCCACTTTTGTAGGTTTAAAGCTCGTGGAAGTCGTAGAGGCATGCTTCCAAGGAGGATCTGGTAAACTCAAAGCATGCCTTTACCGCTTCCGCGAGCTACAAACCTCCACAAAAGTTATGACATGTATCATATGTAGCACTCGATCAGCATACATTACAGGCCTAATAGCAGAATTTTCCTTCACCTCGTTCGACAACCCCTCTCATCTGAAATTGCCTCGGGTGCAATGCAAGACTGTCATCAACTAAAACTACATTCCGGAGCTGCCCTACTTGATACCGAAATTACTAGATTCCAGAATGTGTCAGTAGATGAGCCAATGTCTCAGATGCCTCGAGACTGTCGTGAAGTTCTCAACCAGAACCCGAGACTCTAGCTCGCACATGCTTGGACTCACGTGGGAATCATATCCTGAATCCGGGGCAGGAGAGATATCAGGTCCACGATTCACGCCTGTGTCTCCCCGGAAGCTATGTATGCTATCAGGAACAGGCTTAGGAGTTTCTCAGGCATGTGTAATTAACGTTGGGCGAAATAACGTCTTCTGGACACCATATGTCCGCTGTGCCTATCAGGCCTTCATTTCATAGGCTTGTGAAGCGGCTTCATCCCACGGCTTGATTCGTCCATGAACAGACCAATTGCTGCGTCAGCGACTCCCCCACCGACATCGTCCGACAAGAAGAAATAAATGGGCTCCCGTTTGCAACGACCAAGAAGCCACCTGTAAGAAAGAAACATGCAGATCAGCAGTGTAAAACATTTGTGAATTTCGCAAATTTGCAGTTTACTGGAGCATTCCAACTTCGACAACACCGGGACGCTCAAGTGACGGACCATCAAGATTCGCGAACATGCAGTTTTGCTGCAAGCAAAACGCGTTGTCACATGCGATTTGCTGTAGTCGCGGCTGGACTAATGAGTTTACAAACAGTCGTGATAGTCTATCGGGCCCATGCTCTTATTCCAACTAGTTCAGAAGGAATAGCTCATCTCGAAGTGGCCTAAGACTTGCCATGGCGGCAGCAAAGTTTCATCTTAACTGTGGCATGTTTCAGAGGTTGCATGTTTCAGAGGTTCAGAGGTTGAAGATGACACATGGATGTATTGAGTGAAGCAGCTCTTGAATTCCGTTTCGTATGTTGCATCCAGCTCTACTTCCGCGTTATCGCGGATTCTTTCCTCCTCCGCAACCGAAGCCTGTGATTGAGCATCATCACATGCATTATGCCGCGACCGCAAGCGGAGTAAGTGATCGAACCGGGGTTTCCACCCGCCATCCAGAAGAGCATAGGACCTGGTTTGGTCCTATAGCACAAAAGATAGCAGAAATTGTCGAATTCTTTTACTTCGTAGTGGAGTACTCCAAGTGCACACACGTCCAGTTCGAAGGTAGGTTGCAGTACTTTGCCCAGACTACGATAGTGAACTCCAGACATTTACATAGTTTGCTACTTCTTCTTTCCAGTGTTTTGTTGGCATGAACTGCGCACATTCCCGAAGTGCTGTGTTTTGCTCTGGGCCTGCCTATGAATGCCCTTGCTCGCTACGTCTGAGCTTCCGCTCTTCGCGGTCAGCCACTGTGCGAGCTGAAGGTATGACTTCGGGCAGTTGATGAAATTTTATATTCTCTTGCATCGACTCTGCCCACACTGGGTCATCACTTTGCTCCCATCGGGTTGTCTCTAAAATGGGCATTCGCTTGTAGTTGAGGGCAAGCCAGACCCACCACGGCGTCCAAACAAAGATGTTTCAATAGTTTTCAACAGACGTCTTTCGAATACGGAGTTCAGTGGCATAGGTGTGCTTCGCTTTACTCATAACCGGTCTCCCCTGTGACTCTGACTGGGCCCCTGTACTTTGATTTGTACCCTGTATGGAGGATGAGGAAGTATCGATTAGCTCGCGCGCATGTTTTGCGCCCAGCCCTCAACTTCGGCACTTTATTGCCTCGGAATCGGAGGTTTCAATGCCGGTGCTGGTGACATGACACCCGAGCCCAACCTATTCCTCTCTTGGCGTAAGCACGATTGTTATCCATCTCCCCCAATTTGCACAGCACACTGAGTAAATCGTTCATTAAATTGTTGTACGTTTTTTTATGCTCGTCCCTGGACAAGTGCTAAAGAAAGCGACTCACATTTCCTCTCATATTCTACTACGACCGGAAGACGTCGCATGTAACCAGCGCACATCGGAACGGAATTTATCCGTGTTGTGAAAGTCTCTCCGCCACTAATTTACGTCCATGTGCTATGAGAACAAGGAGCGCTTTAAGAACAAGGAGCGTCGAACCGAAGACGAGTGGGACCCGGGATATTCCAGTTGGTTTAGCAGGACTCAATTGGACCTTGTATTAACCGCGCAAACCAATTCGATCACTTGTAACAATCTGCTACTCTGAGTTCCTGGTTAGCAGTGATTGTGGAATCCAGGCCTCACTGGCGAAATTGGAAATCCAGGGATTGACGAGAGACTGTCGTTGCTTCACTTCCCCACGGTGGCGGGGTTCGCAGTTCCTAGACTTCCATAACTTAAATTAAAGTGTTAGGTTTCGCCAGAATAGCAACCTATTGCGGCAGTGTATAATCTAGATGGTGGAAACACTGGTTCACGTGTTGTCGGTACCGAGAGAGGTTACACAAGCATAAAAACACAAGATTAGGCTATTTTAATTATCAAAGCAAACCGAGGGCACCTAATTGTGCTTTCAGTGTCATGGTTCTCACATAGAGCGCGAAGCCTTGAACAACATCGCTCCAACGTCGTGCTCCCATACAGACAAGCCGGACCTTTCCGTTCCGGCGGAGAATGATCCGCCAACGCGCCCAACCAAGGGCTTTAGTGAGTCTGTCCGTCGAAGAATTTCACGGGGTCCAGAGGAGAGGGAGCTGTTGCAGCCACCAATGAGTTCGCTGCTAACTGATGCGCTTGGCCGCAAGCCCAAAGTGAAGAACCCGCTGGACGTGCCAAAAAATCCGGCTGCACCGCCAATTCTTGGCATGCGTCCAAGAAATGAACTCAAGTACGATAGGTCGAAGGAGATGTACAGAGAGTATCGACGAATAGTATATGATTTCGATTACTGGTCGAACCACCGCTCGACGTACCGAGCGCTCTTTAACATCCTGAACATTCCTGCTTCTCGAATTTTGAGGGAAATTGCAGCACCTGTCCTTATGATCATTCTTTGGGCTGCTGCAATTGCTTACGACGTACCGCAACAAGCTTTCGCAGCATCTGGAATCACCCTTCCGGAGTGGACACAGGTGTGTTCTAGACGGAAGCCCTGGGAAATTCCGTCAATCTAGCGATAGTACTTGCTTCGGGGGTGTCATGTCACCTGCATGCACCCCTGACGTTCTGTACCACAGATTTGGTGCATTTCACCAGTTTAGGACAGCGAGCATCCACTAATGATATTTTAACACTACCCTACGTTTTCCACTGGCCAAAATATACGAGCGAGTCTAGTAGCTGGGGATGTAGCAGGTAGCAAGCAAGAACGCAAGCGGGTGCAAGTAGTTGCTCATTGCGTTATCATCCTCGCACAGGTTGAGCAATAGCTGCATGCAGCGCTTAAATTTAGTGAATCTGATCACAATTGTTCATTTAACTTGGAGTGAACACATTCTTTCCAGAACCTCTGAATTCTCGCTGTCGCGATGTGTGTTGAACTCGCTGGTATCATTACCGACAGCCAGCGCCGTGTACCCCGTGCAGAGATCATTGTATATCAACATGAAATTTGTGCTCGATCGTATCTGGTTGGTTTGCATTGAACACGAGCTTAGTCAGCTGGCCTTTGTGGTTCAGGCGTTTGAGACTAAGCTAGCGGACGCCCCCGTAACCCTGACCGGAAGCATTCTGTTTTTGCTGGTTGTGTTCAGAACTAATAATGCCTACACCAGGTTCGACGAGGCCCGCAAGATGTGGGGTTTGCTGCTAAACCGAAGCCGAGACATCGTCAGGCAGGCCATCTCCTTCTTCCCTGAGGATGACATGCACCGCAAAGCCACCTTTGCTCGGTGGACTATTGCTATGAGCCAAACCTTGAAGGCCCATCTTCGCCCTGGAGAAGACCTCTCAGTATGCCACCCTTCTAGCCACTGCACGTTTATCTCGTTCACACCCTGCAAAGTTCAACATTTATGTCACACTTCACTTAATACTATCAACCGTTCTTTGTAATGCAGGCTGACCTTAAGGGTGTGCTCACTGACAAAGAGCTTGGCCTTGTCCTCAGTGCAGATCACAAGGTGCATCTCCCTGTTGTTTCTCATCTGCTCAGAAAATACGTCAAGTAATCCTAGCCATTGTAGATAACCCGAACAGAGTCAGACCTGTGGCTAACACAGGTAGGCACTTGGGATCCATACAGCACTAATGAATACTCTAATGTAGTGGATCCAGTACAAGTTGTTTTATAGAAGTGTTACTAATGGAATGCATTGCTCGCTTATTGTCTCAGCATGACGACAGGCCTCGTCAAGCTGTGTAGTGAGATGGTGCCTCTGCAGTGTGGCTTCTCAGTTATTCGCCTGTAGCCCCAGCTGATGTCGCAAGGGTTGAATTACAAGAGAAATCCAATTAACGCGCGGATTAAATTGCGTATCAGCTCCTGCAGGTACTCTGCTGCCTGCAAGCCATGTCGGATCTGATTCAAGATACTCCGATGCAAGAAGCGCAGCGATACCAGATGCAGAAGGAGCTGACGGTGTTTGAAGACATCCTTGGTGGATCGGAGCGGCTTTTGCGGACGCCGATCCCTGTTTCATACACCCGCCACGCCACTAGGATGATTATGGTCTGGCTGTTCGCGTTCCCTGTGTGCCTCCAAGAGCAAGTGGGCACAGCACTCATCCCGGCTACTGCTTTCCTTGCATTCCTGTTACTAGGTGCGCAGCTGAGGGACTCCGCGCTGTCTGAATTCTGCTTGCAGCTTCAGTAGCCCGGTGGACCAAGTGCTTGAAAATGCGTGTCTGGTGCAGGAATGGAGGAAATTGGAGTAGAAAACGAAGATTCGTTTGGCATCCTACCTCTCGAGGTGATTGCCAACAAGGCGAAGGCTGATATCATCGAACTCATGAACAAGCAACACGAAAACCGTGACTTCTCTATGATCAGATACAAGTACACACCTGAGCACTCCGTTTTCACGTCAGTGTAATGAATGATTGCCTGTGTCTTCCCCAACCTGAGCCATATTTTTTTTGTGTGTCGGTGTTGACACAGTTGAGTGCTTAGTTGTCATACGGAGTATATGTGTGAGAGAGTTTAGTGTGAGTTAAGCCTGAATCAAAGTGAAGCAATAACATAGTTTCAAGAGCGTGTAAAGTAGAACTGAGTTTGGCACAGTACACCGGCTCTGGCTACAGATGATTGGTGGAATGAATGCTCCCGGGTAGTTAAGCGTATGGTTTAGTTTCTGGAAATGTAACCATCTTGCTGGACATGACTCTTCGCATTTTGTTTAGCTTTTAAATTATGCTGAAATAGCATGCAGAATACTAGCAATTTAGGGCATTATTGCTATTTACAACTTTCATCGGGGTTGACATTGCTGACACATGTACCTGCAGGACAATGATACAGTTGGCATGGAACACTTGCACTTGAAGCTCGCAGAAACTTACACGTCTTCAACGCTGCAATGGAACTAGTAGTCCTGTAAAAAGTAGTACATTGAAGCTCAGGAAAGTTTTAAGAGTATGACAGCTAAGAAAACAAACAAGTTATGAGCTGGTTCTCAAACAGCAGGACAACTGCATGAGGTGGTGGAACATAAGACATCTATATTCAACACCACCTATGTGACACATCTCTCATGCTCTAGTATACAATTTGAAAAGTACTCAACCACTCATCACCCAGAACGTGGGTTTCAGTTTGTTCCAAAATACACCAAGCCATCATTTGACCATCTATGGTTCAAGTCTACCTGTTACACAAAGAACTATGGAGCATCAATGCTCTTTTGAGCCACTAACATAGCTGTAACCTTCTTCCAACTCCTGTGACAGGAGCAGTTGTGTAGGCAAGCCAGTGTTGCCGGCCCAGTACTCTTTTTTTGGTGTGCTTTTCACATCTCTGGATCTGCGGCTTACTTCTGAGTTTCCATGCTGTGAGTTGGGATCAGACTTCATTGCCACAGTGGATGAAGTGAGGCCCATAGCCGCTCCACGCGGGGTAGATGCTCCAGGAAGAGGACTTGCTTCTGCCTTCAGCTGGTCTATTCGCTCTTGGGGGACATGTGGTAAGGCTGCCATGCTGTGCAGATCAGCATGGAACGGCAAGAGTTCAGCAGCAGGTACAGAGCAAATCATCCTGCAACCTCAAGAATTGTGTTACTGTACTCAGGTAAGTAAAACAAGTGACAACGATGGATTTGGGTAGCAAGGAGCTCGACACCTGGAAGGCCTCCCCTCAAACTGCCCACTGTTAATGTAGTGATCAAATTGCTGCAAGCATGACCACGTTGACGGGAGGTCTGGATTCGCATGCTGGTAGAACGGACAATCAAAGCAGTCGAAACCCCGCATTGCAGCATCTAAAACACCTGAGAGCTTATACTCTGCCTCGTTCTTCACGTAACGGTTGCTGTGGATGTCTGGCTTGCCCTGCAGTTGCATGGCGTTTGAAGCACGCTACACTTTTTTCAGCAGTGTTACTGGGAGCAGTTCGAGAGTCAACCTCGTCTTGAGACAGTTTCCAGTGGTCGAACATAGCCGCAGCCCAAGGATAACCCCACTTTAAGTCGAGCAGACGCCTTTTAACCTTGACGAACATCACTTCCATGGCTTCGAGGTTCGCGCCGTCGAGATAGTGGTTACCGTATGGATTGCGCCCTTCGTTGCATCCCCAGTTGGCCTGGTCGCGCCAATCAATACCTTGGTAACGAACCTAAGTGGCACAGAGTGTTGGTTCGGAGTAATTGCATGGCGCCTGCTACACTTTTCGAGTGTCATAATGGTGTTTACAGGTCCGATTCTGAACAACGAGGCTTTGAGTTGCGGTTCACTATGGCAATTGATGGAACTCCTGAACCTCGCTACAATGTACGCGAACTCTGCGTGCCGAAGTGTCTATTTTCCCTCCGATTGGTGGTCGCACCATGAGAGAATCAATGTTATAGCCGGCTTCGAGAATTGCCGCTGAAGATCCGAGCTCGGAGTGGTATATGGTATCCCACATACTCTCGTAGCACTTGAATATGCCAGAGTTTTCCAGCATAATATTCATCCCAATCTGATCTGTGGCGACAACGTAGGATTGAACGTGCGGGTTGCGGCGCCAGGTACTGGCTGGATTACCTGCGAGCGGGGATCCCTCGCAATTTATTGTTGGCCCAACGAGCTTGACTTCGTCTGAAAGCTTTGATAAGAGGACGTCAGCCCAGTGAACATGACCCTACGCACAGGATGGTTGTGGTCGACGAGGAGTGCTGCAGACGTTCACAGTCTTGGTTTGTATCGCACCTTCATGTACGCTGGAATGAAAGGTCCACGTACAGACGAATTCATAAATATAAAGTGCTTGTACTTACTGACATTGATGTTTTGCGAGGACAGTATCCAACCGAAGGTTCCCCAGTCATAGCATTCGTTTGGGTGCTGCAAGTAGCGTGCGTTGGTAGGTAGCGGTGGTAACCTCACCATCTGCAGCAGCAATTAGCCAATAAGTAACTATTGATGCATGATTCACCCATCCGCAGCCAGCTTTCCAACAAGGTGTGCGTGTGAGGAATCGTCAGTTTGAATCATTCAAATTTCAGCTCCATCAATGCTGCGCATTGCTTGTCACTAGGCGATATAAATATGAATCCTCAATCCAAAAATAAAATTCGCCTTCACTTGCAACTGTTTTCCTCGTTTCGTGATTCGAGACCTCACCTCTTCTTCGGGGGAGCGATTTACGACGAAGATGTACTCACAACCGTCATTTTCGCGCACTCCCTCACGTAAGAAGTATTTGAGATTGTCCAGGTACTCTGGATCAGTATTGCTGAATATGTACATGACTAGAACGTCATTTTCGCTGTGTTTGATGGCGGAACTGCGTAGATGCGTTTCGATGGACGAGAACTCGTCCCTCCACGTGCCTACGGTACAGAAGAGGAGGAAAGCTGAGAGGAAGACTATCGAGACGATTGCAAAAGTCTCGAAAACTCTGGCCCAGCCACAACATCTTGTTGGTCTGTGTGTAGGTGACCAAACAGAACGTGCTGACCTTGAAAAATCGCCCGAGTTGAAGGATGGGAGGTGGGATCCAGACTTAAACGTAAGTAAAGGAAGCATTTTTAAACGCACAGTATTTTATTCTTAGGTTTACAACCGTATACTGTACACAGTTATCTGGCTACCATCCAAAGTCAAGTTGCCAAATTATTTCATGCTCTTAGCAACATGCTTATTCAAACCACGTTCTTATTCAGGCCTTCGGAAGCAAATCTGAACGGCTTGAAATGGATATTTATACACAAGTACTCTCGCAGGTCTTCTAGGGAAAGCATGGTGATTTCATTTGTTTCGCGATTGCGTGAGAGCCTCTTTCATGCATGGAGTGCCGCTGTAGAACCCTGCGGTCAAGTTGATTGTGCCAAGGAAAACTTCGCTGAGGTACATTGGAAAGAAAAAAAATGAAATGCCTCCAAATTTATACCATTTCAACGCGGAGAATTTCTTTTTGAATGTTTAATGTTGCCGATTGACAGCACACGTTGACCGCCACATTCGAAGCGCATGGAGACAAACACTATCTGTGCTACACGAGCGACAATTGGCCCGATTGTTTCCACAAGCTGATCAAGTACTGTACGTTAGTACAAGTTCCGGATGATTAGAAGTCTCCAGTCCTTGGCGCAAACATCACTTTACGGATGAAGTGTCGTCAGAATAACGAGTCCAACACAAACTACACTACAAGGATGGTGTGCATATATGTTCCACACGATGACAAATTAAAATGTCCTGACTCTACATTGGCGGATTTATCAATAAATTCTATCGCCTGTCTGGATCCCGTGTTCCAGTATTACTGCTGATAAGCTATATTGATTGTGGAAAAGAAAGAAACTAGTGATTCATTACGAATTAAGTTCTTGATTCACGTTGCTGTGCGGTTCCCATCATGACTTCCTTCTATTCTTCCCAACTTTGCTCGACATCCAAACCATCAAATCGTTAACAACCGGAAGACGATTGCCATCGCATGAATCACTTATATTTGAGGGAGCCAATACTGACCAGCAATACGGTTAATATCCAACTAATAGCAACATTCGAAACCAACAAGGATCCACATAGCAGAAGCACAACCAATTCAAATTTCATGCACGAGTTGATGTAAAAAAAGTTACAATGCCTTCTTATCTGCCCCTAAAACATCTCCCAATTTTGCAGCACTCGAAGGTTTTGAGGAACCAATATCAGCACCATTTGAACTTATTGCTTGAGCTGAATCTGTTCTTGGTATGGTTCCATATGCTCTTCGATAAGGACCCATCAAGCGCTTTGACATCTTCAGAGACCAAGTTTGAGAGGCCAGGGAGCCGCCAATGAGTAGGAAAGCAAGGAATGAGCGCAGCAGGGGATGGTACCTGGTAGCTGTCGCTACCTTGTACGTATTGGCAGCCATCTACAATCAACATCACGTAATTTGGGCTTTGCTAATTCGAACCAGTGAAATAATATCTGAAACACACATGCAGAGTTATTAAGAAAGCCTTGACATCACAACCAACAACAACTGCTACCTATAACAGGAGAAGTTCTTGAAAGCTACCATACTCCACACCCTCACTGAATGCCTGCCCCCGGCAGGTTTCTTTCAGCGAATTGCCCTCGCCAAAAAAAAAAAACAGCTGCCGTTGAACACGAGGTCAAACGTTAGCAACCAGCCCCATTTCTAGATTCTGGACGACAGCAAAAGACATGATTTGACAAACTCTTGCCTTGAAACACCCCAGCTGAAAGCAACTGAGTTGTAAACCACGCTGAATCGGCACAGAGTCCTCTATTCTGGATTGGATTGCAGTGATGAGTGGGTCTAATGTGAGCTGTTAAAAGCAATGTTATAGGTGCATGCAGGCTCATGATTCACCATGAATCTCACTGAAAAAACCCTGTCTAAAACAATTCATAACTCGATTATCCTAGGGTGATTGTGAATCAGTGTGACTTATGAGATGCCCTTGTAGGGAGCTCCGATTCGAGCCTACAATAATGGTGCGGTTGCAGAATTACGCTTGATGCCTGGTAGCCAAATCCTTGTGGATTTGTACAAGCTCAAGTATGCAGGAGACCTGGGTCCATTAAGGTGGCAGAGCCACTTGTTGTGCTGCAAGGGTTTGAAGCAAATGAGGTTATAACATAGCAGTGATTCATTACTAGTTAATTCCAGATAGTAGAGAACTGCCAGAATGTTTTATCCCTGTGGCACTGGTCTCTGGTTGATATCTGCATGAGTGATTACCAGGGGCCCAGTGCTTGAGCTTGTTAATGCACTAGGCCTGGGCGTGGATCGGGTTAGAGGCGGCTCCCTCATAAGGGAGTGCCACAGAGTCAGACGGGGACTGCTTGTCTTCTACTATCTAGGGGTTAACTGGTAACCACCACCAGAACATCTCATACAGAAGTGATCATAAAGCAACAACAGACTCTGAAGATCTGACAGGGAGCTGACACATTCCCGATCCACGCTCCCTCACAGCCCCCTCATGCAGATTCACATCTATCCTCGGTATCTTGTATGTAAAGATATGCTGAGTCAACATCACACAACCCATGCTAATCGAACAATCTGTTTAGATTCTACTCAATAGAATCGTGCCGCAATATCCAGAAAAAACTCCCATAGTACATCAATGCTAGTACTTTTCCATAGTTTTCAGCACCCAGTAGTCGGAGAGATGTTGAATTGAAGGCCTCGTTCGATCCCCAATTGTGAAAACTGAACGTGTAGCTAGAAGCGTACCACAGCTAGTCCAAAAAAGCTGCGTATGAAGATGTAAAACGCCGCGTATATCCAGCTGATGTATGCAAACACTTCATCTGCTGCTTTGTATTTATACCGCATGTGCTTGAGGACAAACCAAGCATTCTGCAAGGGTGATGTGATCTCACCCATGGATATACTTACTGCTGAAGAGATGCTCCCAAAGCCCAGATGATACGCAGTTCCCATGTACCTGAATTTGATCACCTTTTCACTCATACAAAGCAGGCTGTTTTATTTGAAGTCTCGAAATTACCTTGATAAAATGCTGCACTGACCGGAGAACGAGATACATGTACGAATGATGAAAATCGCAGTACGGGCTGCCAGGTAGATCCAGGTGATTTGCTAACATTCTAACAGGCGGTAACTGAACAGCAATCAGGGTTGCGCACATCAGTACTGCAATGTGATGCAAGGCAAACAGCACCTCATCCCTTGCGAATAACATCACGAAAATAAATAGATCGTGAACAAAGTAAGCCTGAAAAGCATCACGATTGTAATTGAGATGTGATGCCATCCGTTCCACTTGAACAACCGAGCAGCTAACCGCGGTTCACTTAGGATTTGTCACCAATTCAAGGATATTTCAAGCCTGAAATGGACTATGTCTGTCAAAGAGTAAGTCACAAGTAGAGTGAAACGTCTGGCTTGCATGGACAGCACAACTGGTGTTTGCATACTTTGCAGTTCAGGACGGCCAAACTCAGACGTGACACCATGCAGAACTTCGATGACATCATGATGAATGAAATAATATTCAAATGCCAGAGTGGATATCGTATTGCACCTTAGATATCATCTGCGGGAGATGCGCACACTCGAAAATGTTATCAGTGCCATCTCTTGCTGCGTATTGTCAGCATCAGCTATGAAGTCGCGATGAGCATAAACATGCTGAATCACGTATATGGTGGCGACGTAAGAAGAAATGAGTCCATGAACAAAGGAAGGAACTGTGCTTGACATCTCCCACTTAGCACGGCCCGAGAACCCCAGTGCCCCAAACACAAACGATCCCGTAAAGAAAAGTGGTACGTATAAGAAACAGCATATTGCTATTATAGCCGCAAGGTCTTCGTGTAAACCAAGCTGTACTTTCAAGAACGCAGTCCCTGGCCGAGCGTACTCGGTGAAAAAGTCAATGAGCGATAAAGTGGGAAGCGTAAACTGGTTGAAAGGTTCTCCCATAGCCATGACAAGATAAGGCTCAAGTAAATGTGTGCAGCACTTGCGTTTCAATCGATAAGAACAATAACACCGGTTTTAGCGCCGGTCAGTAGTCAGACTCATGCAGTGTACGGTCACGGCTTAAATCTATTCAGATTCTTCTTTTGGGCTGATTGTGAACCAAAATTTTAATTTAGTTGAACAGGGCGGCCTAAGTTTCTAGTACCATTACGCAGGAATTCAAACCAGAACGATTCAGATTCTACCGCACCAGTCAGGAGGCCCCCTGAATCTACATGATGCCTATTACCGCACAATTTGTGCTCCCCTGACTGACTGCTTCAAGAAACTGCTCAGTGTGGATCCAATGCACCCGTTTGAATTGCAGCTCTTACCGCATGCATGCCGTCAAGAGGCTAGAATATTCCCGACAAGCCGCTCAATTAATCCCCTCGAACTTACGCCATAGTGAGAAGGCTGAGCACTTTGTTAGAGTGCGTACGTATGCGTATATTAACATTCCGTGTCGTTTTGAAATGGCCATCCTCAAGGCATGATTAGCACTGGGTGTGACCAGGCTCGTGAAATTCACAAGAGGGAACAAAGGTCTTGATGTACGATTAATCTGGCCTTCGTATGAAATAAATTATATCGAGGCAAACTGATAACTTTGTATATTCCTGCCAATTTGGGTGAGCGAGTGCTGCATCAATCATACAGCCCAGTCTTACGAAGCCATCAGGCTCGCGGCGGCAGCGATCCAACTTAACGTTGACAGCATCATATGGCCTTATGTAGTATACCTGCACACATTTTTTGCCAGAACAGTGGATAGCAACCAGAGCAATGACAGCGCGCGATTTCATCTTAAGAGCACAATCACTGCGGACCCTCCGTCTCGATTGAAACAAACTCTGATTCGGCTTTTTACATAGATTCAAGACACTTGACCCTGGATTCCTGAGCCACCTCATACTTCTAGTCAGCGAATCTGTGTCCTATATCCGAGTTGAATTGATTGACCCGGGGAAGGAATGATGAAACCAAACAGAAGATCGTTCAGAGGCTGGTAACGTTTTGAAGCACGTGCTACGAATTGTGTTAGCTGAAGTAATTCGTTTGACAGTAACTTGGACATTCTTTGGGCCGCATGTCGCCGGATTGTAGGGTGTCCTGTAACCAATTCGGTTCACGATACAGCAGGGTTTTGGAATAATGATCAACTTTGTGTTCTGCGCCTGCTTGTATCAAGAAGAGCAGGCTGATTAGCACTTGCCACTTTTTCAAGAGTAGGCAACATGGTATGCTCACCCTCGGTTGTGTGCAAACGCTGTATGCCAGAAGGTGTCTAGCAGCTCAGCCTTAACACACCGAGTACAAACATCCAACAGAATGTGAAACTTGGTAAAATCTCACAGGCTTGAGGTCCAAGGGCAAATCCAAGTGAGATGAGTATGATTTATGCACGGACTAGTGTGGCTAGCATCATGTGATGAGTACTCTCGCATTCTTCCTTGTTAATGCACCACATTTTACTAACTGTAATTTTCAATCATGTACCAAGGGAAGCAGCCTGCTACTTTATTAATTTCCATGAACATGTGCTGATACAAGCTGGTCAGTAAAGAGTCAATTTCTTTTCATGTGTATGATGATGTGCATGTGTACATCTGGACCAGGTTCAAGCAATTCATCACGATCTATACTATATTTGAGATGGTTCCATGCTGTTTTCACTTGATACTCACAATAGTTTACAGCAATGTGCTAGTCTCAGCTCACAGTGCAGTGCTATCTAGAGTCACTTTGCTTTGTGTTGTTGACATTACAGCTACCATGATTCAAGCACAATTGTAACAATCCCAGAACAATAAGCTATATAATTATAATAGCATGTGCAAAACCTAGAGGTTATGCAAGATGTTTCTCCGTCACATGCATCATCGATTGACATAAGGTTGTTATAATTTCAGTGACAACTTTGAATGATGATGCAGCTCGGTTCTTGAAGGATAGCTGAACAAGTCATTTCCAGTGTCATTTAATGATGTAAATCACGGAATAAATCTTTACAGGATCATGCAAAGATTTTAATATTTCCATCGTGTATGTACCTGAAACTGGGATGAGAAAAGTATCAGTAACTGTGATTTGGATACAGTTTGCAAAACAGCACAGGAACACCTGCTCAGGAGGACAAAAAATAAGCAACATGTGGCAGAGAGTGTGTTGTGTTTATGTGACTAGTTTGATCCTGTTTGGATGGAGATCAATCTAGAGGCTCCAATAGATGAGGCCCTCATTAAACAAGGTGCAATGACAATGTCCACTATCTATTGATGCTTACAGTTTCACAGTGTAACTCTGTCGAGAGGAGCCACTGTTGAACTACTAGTGTGGGAACCTTCATGAGCAAGCAGAACAGCAACACCACGGCAAAAGATCTTTGCCAAACAGTCCACTTCTGCCTCTTTATCTCATGCACTTTCTCTTTATGGACCCTGTCTTGACAATAGACTGGGTGCACTTCCCTCACTACAGGATGCTACTGCTAGCAGCTCTGTGTGTACTGCCCAGCAATGCCTAATGTGTGTACTCATTGTCACCGCAGACAACTTGCTCCAGTACTCTGGAGACACCTACTGTAGCTCTCCAAGCTATCCAAATCATCACCTGCAGTCAGAAGAACTTGTGCAACTCTGATTCTGCGACTCTTAGTTTCATTGCGAAAGCTTAATGGGGCAACTGATTTGAGAGAAACTGATACAATGAGTGCTGTCCTTGGTAAGCGTCATGCATATATCTCCATGGGATTCCTTGCCCGTGTCTCCTTCTTGCATCATTTATCTACAGTTATGATAAGTAGATTTGTTCTTACACATTCAATAATTTGTTTATTTGCTGTTTGTCCAAAAAGTCTACTGACTCATATTCATAGACAAAAGCCATCAGAACAGATAGATCGAGGATTCTCTAACACTAAGAATTCCTTGTGAAATAGATAATCAAGGAGTTGAGAAATGGAATACTAAAAAGCCAGATCATGATGTGAAAAATGAAATATCAATGCCAATTATCCTTGTGACATTATTAAATCATGCATTGAGATGATACACTTCTTTCATTTTGCTATTGCATAGCAGCAGTAGCTTGAAGCTATGAAGTTACATCAGAATCCACCCTCGGAGATATGGAAACTTAACCTCGCATAACTATAAGGAATCTAAAATAGTAACTGCTTGAAGTACTTCATATTTATTCTAGGAAATTGTAGGTGAATAATATTTCTCAGCTATTCTAGGAATATACTGGTTCCACACAACTTGAGACAATTAATCATGCCATCAATAGAGTAACAATACTTGCCAGTGCCTATGGCTGCTGCTCCCTTTGACAAAACATCCAGTGGGTAGTTTTTTGCAATAGCCTTCTAATCCCTTTGCCCTTTCCCTCAGCTTTACATGCACAAAATCCAGTATTGTGGGATGGCTTAACCGGGATTGCTTCTAAGAGGGCATCGTAAGTAAGTGTGTCAGCATGAGGATCTCCATTTTGTTCATCATTACCAAACTCACTCTGGACCGCATATAATGCTGTTTCTTTCTGTCTATCATTATCACTCACTGCTTGGGTTATTCTGATTGCCTCAGGATCCACATCAGGTCCATTTGATGAAAACCATTCACTAGCACGGGTCATTGTGCTGTCATCAGAGATAAAAGGACTCTCATTTGATCTCTTCAAGGTGTTATGCTCAGCATGATTTGATACTATCTCTGCGAGGCAAGCAGAATCTTTGTGTGTATTCTTCAAAGATCGAATGTAATTCATCAATGTTACCTCAGGTGGAGTACTTGTGACTCTATATTCTGTGATGTCCGATATCTCAGTATCCATGGGTTGAATAGGGAGCACAGTTTCTGTCAAAGAGAGTTCTGTACCTGCAGCTGTACTTTCTGTTGAAATTATCTCCAAATGTTCACGAGCAGCAAAGATGGTGCCAGGCTTAGAATGATGTTGTTACATACTTGGACTTAATGAGTCTACTTCATGTGATGATCCAGGTGGGGAAGCTTGGGGCCCAGTCTCAGAGATGTTTATGTCGCTTAAACTTGACATGCTTGTCCATGGAGATAAACAGCTACAGGCGTTCTCAAGGACTGAAATTGATGGCGAAACAGTTAAGTGCAGGGCTGTTTCCTTGTCACTGAACAACTGCTGACTTGCTTGCATGACCTCACGCTTTTTAACGGGGCTGCCAATTGGGACATATGTCTTTAAGATACTGAGCAGCTGAAGAATCATCCAACTGATGACCGAGTACAACCACTTTCTTTTCAAGTCTAGCCATGAAAGAAGGAAGGCCTCAATGCTGCGGACCTGTTGTTTAGTGTGTGATATTATTTGATTATCAGCTACGAACGAGGTCCCAACGTCTGATCTGTCAGCATTCGGAGTTTTATAATCTGTTGAACAGAGAGTTGCTTCAGCATGGATGACTGCCTGTATGTAGGTGCATGACTCCATGGCTGCTGGGGATTGGTAACAAAACTCAGATGCGCAATTCCCTGCCCCTTGCTGATGCATGCCCCGTATCATTCGATTCTCGGATCCGAAATTTGCCGCCTTCTTATGTGGAGCATTGGCATACATTTTTGCGATATCATTCATTCGAGGGTGTGCTGGAGATGGTGTGCATTCGTCCACAGCATGAGATGGTACAATTTGCCTGCAGTCCATTTTGCAGCTGCTTCTCTTATGCATGCTTGCGCATGGGTCTGTAGGATTGGAGTTCAGCTCACTTCTGCCAAAAAGTTCGAGAAGCAATGACTGCCATCCCTTTCTTGAATGCTTTGAATTGCTTGGCTTTGAGGCTTGTGGAGCTTGGGAAGGGAAGCAGTCTGGTTTCTCGCAAGGAGGGGTCAACATGTCACAGCCACTGATTGCAGATTTGAATGACAGGTGACAAACATCTTGTTCACCTGTTTGATTACAACTTTCTTCTTGGTGATCTTCCGTGATTTGAACTGGTGCCCATAGCTCACATTCACAATTCGATGCCTGCTTGTCAGCTGGGGAAACAGTTGAAGAGATGAGCGTATGCTGAACTCTTGAAGTCCGGTGTACAGTCTCACAGCTCTGACCTTGTTCCCTTTGGTCAATCCTTGTGGGGCTTCCTGTCCCAATCAGGTTAAATAACCCCTTTTCTGCGCTAGTGCTAGATGCTGATGTGCCCTGGAGCATCCAATAATGGATCAGATATTTACAATAATTATGCGGGAATTCAATCGACTGAGCATTGCGTGCGCGTATCCGTGCTCTGTCTGAGTACTCCTTGCTAGTTCAGCAAGTCAATACCTAATGTTGCATGATCAAAAATAAAATTAATAGAGCCTATGCTATCCACATTCATTCTACTACATACTTGCATGGGTCAAGTGTTGTTGAGCCACGTAACATCAGAAAAAAAAATGTGTGAATTGAATATGTGTGCTCATGGTTTTGTCCCCGCATCCCATTCTGATTTTAATTCATACTGAGAGTCTCCTCAGGAGGGACTTCGTCAGAATTAGAATTGGGACTCAAGTAAGGCTGTTTTGCTAAATCTCCCACCCTCAGAACTATTCTGCACTATAATCCCTCTTCCAATTCTGAGCCGCAACAAAACATGATGAAGGTTGTCGTAAAGTTACTCTTCGTCGGATGGTACTGTAACTCATGTAAACTAAACACTGGATTCCAATCGATCAAAGACTCTTTTTGAAATTTCAAATGTACCCAGTGTTGGTGTCCCTGAGGACCTGATTCAGTTGAAAATCAGAGCACTCACTCATCAATGTATAACTGCAAAACCCTGCTTGCAAGTTTTTGGATTCCTCAGGTATGTGTTAAGAAAGAGGGTGTCTAGCAAATGAAATATTGTACAAATGGAGAGATGTCCAGTATCTTTCCTGGGAGACCACTGAGTACAATGGTGACTTAGATGAAAAGAGTGAAAGTCAGGAAAAAGCACTTGTGAGGCACCCTTCAAAGTGTACCTGACTAAAACTCAAATGCATTTCTTGATATCAGCATATCAATGCCAGCATTTAAGGGTTCAAGTTGATGCAAATGTATAAAAGTTCTTCTTCACGTAGAAGCTCAAGACAAGAACAATAAGAACTATATCACATCCTAGCGATGATTTTAGGCCTATGTGCGATCACAGTCTACTTAAAAATTATTTACTCTTCCAACCCTATGAATTTTGAGATTTATCTGCAACTAGTCTCTCGGTAGTACTGTTTGGATACAGAAGGCCTATTCATCGATTACTAATCCTTTGTTGAATCAACACCAGAATCAAGTACCCTGCTGGATACTATCCTTCAGAAAAGGAATAGCTTGAGTTCAAATATTCTAATAAACACAGGCACTTACATTAAATGTGTTCAGGTATAGTACCATGTAGCACAGCATTGAAGGAACCAAAAATATTCTCAAGATTGAAATGCACCAAGTACAGTATAACCCCATGATTCTGGAGCTTTGTATATCTTATTTGGAAGTTGTCATCTCAGTGTAATACATTAAATCACTGGTAGGTATGAAATGTAGGTCTCAAAATGTGGCAGAGTGTAGTTAGCTTAAGCAGGTGGAAATTTCTGGAAATATGTATGTGGAAGGTTTTTTTTCACACATCCCACTACCTTGCGGTGATGCTCAGCCTAACGTGATTGGCCTTATTGAACAAAGTGCACACTCCCATAAAATATCTAGCTACGGGTTCCAATACCGGCATGTTGTTATTGCTGTACAAAACAGCTGAGTCTCACTAAGTATTTGCAATACTGGATGCAGGGCTTGTCGTGTTTCTAGCCCTCCATCTCAGACAGGTTCATGTGGTATCTCTTTATTATTTGAGGTCCATGTTTGCTAAAATTGGCTAATTGTAAGGTACTACTGGTATTGGTTAAGGGATGAAATCCCCAGAATGGCAGAAGGCAAGCTGTCACTGTCTATCTCCCTTGCACTCCCTCTTGAGGGAGCCAGCTCCAACCCGATCCACTCCTGGTAACCACTCACATAGATCCTTAGACCTACTCATAGCATCTCTGAGCCCCTATTATGTACAAGTTTGTTTTTTTCAAAGTCATAGCCTTTCCTTTGTTTCTGTAGACTACTTGTGGTAACAATCTGTCTTGACGTGTGACATAGAAGCTTACCCAGTAGTGCATGTCCAGATTTTCAGCTCTGATCTCATCAACGTCGTCTGACAGTGAAGGGGATACTCTCCTCAATGGCAAGTTCTTGGCATGAAAAGGCACTGATGTGCTGCAACAATAGTGATCTTTCATAAGCTCACCAGTGCCCGCGAAGCTGCTACTGCAAGTTACCCAAGAGACACTGCTTAGTCACGGGATTCGCATTTATAATTACACAAACTCAAATCAGGGTCCATGAGTAGAGTCTCAGAAGAATACTCGAAAAAAGGAGATTCAAAAACCTTGGATTGTGGTCATCATCTTCATAAATCTGTGCAAGCTCAGTCAGGCTGTCACCATTAGCAGACCCTTCCATTGTGTGTGACTCAGTGACACTGCATGTATGGCATGCTAGCCATTTGTGAGCAATATTCTGATTGAGCACTCCACATCTCTCATTAGAGGATTGAAATGTAGCAGGGCCAGCCACTGTGCCATGATTGGGAACATATTCAGACACTTCACTGTCTGTTTTGCAACCATGTGCAGGAAAGGACAAAGACAGAGGCCCTGAAAGAGGGACGGGATTAACCAAATTACCACCAGCGATCTCCATATCAGAATGATTGGACACAGAATAGGAAATCTTGGTTGGAGAGGAGTTGGGATCATCTGTGACATTCCATGGCTCGCTGTCTGAGATCGATATGGCCACACCGTGTCTGCTATGTGGATCCAGAGGGTGTATGCATGCCCCAAGCACTGAGGTCATTCCATCTGTGGAGAGATGTGAAAATGGCATCATAGAATGTTTGCTACACAGTTTCCTAGGACAGTCAAGAGAGCTGCCGGTGGCAGTGTTTGTTGTGTAGCAGCTACATGCCTGCGTGCTTGTCTGATTTAACAGATAGCTCACAACAGATTGATCGCCTGCAGATGTTTGAGTCCCATTATTAACAAGTCTACTCGAGACCTCGCCCTTCTTCGATTTTGAATGTTCATAAACTGGTTGCTGCTCCCCAAGGCCAACACATCTTCTTGATGGCAGCAAACCATGAACAGATGGGTTAGATGCATCCCTTTCATTGCACAGTGGATTGCTATGTGTCCATATGCTAGCTGTATCCGGAACACGTTGCCAGCAATGCTGTCCTGCACTTTGTACAGAATTCTGAAGTGTTTCTTTTCAATAAGCAGGTTCAAAATTTGCTTTGTATGAGTTAAAAGTTGGTTTACTAGGATAGTCATCAGACTAAACAGTGCTTTCCCTTAAGCTCTGTCAACTCGTGTTGGAGACATGTGTTGGAGACATCACATGACAGTGCCCAGGGGCAGTAGTGTTCCTGACATTCTTATTAACTGTGTGGCAGGATTTGGCTATCTCACATGTCCAGGCTTCTTGCTCAGTGTTCGTTAGCATCGCCGTCTAGTTCCCATGAATTTTGTGTATTGGATTAATGGGCATACTTTCAAATGATAGTTGTGCTCATACCACGCTACAATCAGTAAAAAGTCTGGTCAAATGTAACACGTGCACTCTGCGACATGGATAAAAGAATGCAGAAGCAAACAGGACTCTCAGATTGAAGCCAAAAAAAAAAAAAATCTTACCTGATTTCAGGCCCATTTTTTCCACATCTCTGGGTACATCAGAAGGCTCCCAGTAATTGTGAAAATACGCACACGCATCCTTAACATCTGTGGCACTGCCCCATTCTCCTGGGGTCTCATGTGTGCTGTATGACTTTTGGTACAATTCAAGTAAATCTGGTTTGTTCTGTTCTCCGTTTATTGACTTTCCAACAGTTTCACACTGGCTAACAAATCCTACCTGAAAGTAAAGATTCTGGGCAGCACATTGCACAAACATCCACATTGAGAGGGGATGAGAACTTTTATCACCTCACTGACTTGAAGGCTGACCAGGGTGTCATCGACGGTGGCAGCTGTTGTAACTGAACTAGAGCAAGGTTGCATTTCCATCATTTCAGCATGCAGATTTTGTGTGGAAGGAATTGCACAAGACTTGGGGCGAGACCTCAATTTGCGCAGCACCCCATGAGACTTCAATGTCGTTGCAAATGCACAAGAGTCTTCAGTGTCTGGTGAAGAGCGAGTTTTCACTCCACTTTCCATCGATTCGTTGGAGCTTGCATTAGTCATTGAAGGGATAGGGCCTGCTGGGTGCATCAGAGAACACTCCAGATTCGTCTCACAACTATCAGATGGCTTGAGAATACAGTTTAGTTCCTCAGGGCATAAGCGCTGAAAGGCAATAGTGTAACTCGTATCCTGATTCGAGTGTTGAACGGAACTGTGACTTGATTTACTGGGAGAATTGGTCGAATTCCCTAGCCTCAATTCATTATGTTGACATCCATGTCCCAAATGCGGGTAATTAGAGAGATTTGCAAGCGGTTTCAGATCTCCGTGGTAAGGATGAGCATGCTTGAGATACGATCTGCTTGGTTCTTGTGTACCAGGAGCTTGAATTTGCTCGTTGTGTACCGCAAGGGCGCTGTGGGGCTGTGTTATCCAGTGCTTCTCAGTGGTACGTCCTACACAGTCTTCTTTTAGCAAAGGCTATAAGCACGAGTGTCATTGGATGGCCAAGGCTGCGAACGAACATGCCGTACTCGAGTGATTAGTTTGGGAGGGATCAGAACTCAGAACCTTCTCCATACTTGCAGATTATTCAAAGGATCTCGTGCAGGAATTGGATTTCAACTCACTGCCAATTAAAACCTGTACATGGCACAAAAGTTCATCGAAGGTGCACTTTCATGCCAGCACAGGTTTGCGACGGTTCACGCCCCGGGCAAGTCCATGCGTGCTGAACAATTTAAGTCTGCTTCGAGCACTAGATAAATGAAAAAAGCGAATTAGTGACAGATCACCGTGGTTATCTTGCTTTTAACAGAGCAATGTATCCGGGTTCAGCTGTCACGATTAGGGAAGCGTTCACAATCGCGAGGTTTGCGCTACAACCGAGTGACCACAGGCTACGGACCTTTCATGCTTCGTGAATAAAGAACAGATATCCAACCATTAGAACTGGATTGGCTTCGCTCACTGCCAGTGTGTTGCAACATATCAGTCGTAACTACCCACTTTAGAACAAACTTAAGATTGGCACCAAGCTCAAGTTCAAGAGCACGTACCATTATTTGTTCGTTTATTGATAGGTGGAGGCCGCAGTAAGTAGCACGCGAGGCACGTAGGGGTGACCATGACGGCTTCAGCCTCCACCAACAAACTTATTCCAACAAACGCGTTGTGTCAGACTGCACACAATGCGATCCAGACCGGTTATATTATCGTCTGCAGTAGTTTTGAACTTGCCCCAATGTTGGAATATTCTCGTTCGCAAGCTCCCAGCAAGAAGATTCAGGGTGCCCTAGCCACTTCGACTCATAGCGAGCAGGAGGCACCAAGAGCGGGAAGCGCAAGAAATCGTTGTCCGAAAGGAACACCAACACTGGGTTTATGAGAGGTCACCTCCACAGTCACATTCTCAGCAGATTCGCTTCGTCCTTGTACGAACCATGGTCAACTCTTAACTGATGGTTTAAGAATGACAATTGTCAGCTTGTACTGCTTTTCAGTTAAACAAGGGGCAGCTCTTAGCTCAATTACAGTTGGCAAATGATAATGTTGAGTTATGGGCCATCCCGATGAGGATTATTATAGAAAGCGATCGGATGGTGACTTCCACTCACGTTATGAGCGCCAGTATTCTCGTGAGGACTATCACAGAAGAAGAAGTCCGTCCCCATACGTTTCAGGTAGATCAACTAAGCGTTACCGAGATGAATTTTCCCCAGACAGCAGAGAGCTAGCCTTGAGCAGGAGTAGAAACCGGGGAAGTGATGGAAGAGACGGAGAAAGATTAAGGTCGGTGAGACGTCATTCCCAGGAGAGTAGACGGCGAAGTTATTTCGACCTATTCCCACCCAGGTTGGCTTTCATCGATGTACCTTCCATCACGACTAGTATTGAAGGAATGCATCCATGTTTTTCTTCATGGGGATGATCTGGAAGATTATATTACCTTTTAAGCTCTCGGAAGCTTACACGTGCAGTTAATTTTGTGTTTGCATCAAGGCTGCCCTATTGGACATCGACGGTACAAATTGGTGTTACGGGGAAAGAAAGCCACTGCTGTCCTTCAGGCCGAGCCGCAGAGAAGTAGAAAATGATAGAGAAATTAAAGCCGACTCTCTTCAGGAGTATCGTCGACTTAAACGTCAGAAAATGTCAGACTTGTGTGAGTGGCTGATCTGGGACAGGTCACCATCACCCATGGAGGAGCCACTTCTTCTCGAAGAAAAGAACAATGCACAAGAGGAAAAGCGCAACTCTCGAAAAGCCAATTCCGCTGGCAAGAGTCCTGAAGAAGAATCTCTGGATCAAGACGAGCTTGAGTTATTCTGGTAACTTTCTCAGATCTTTTCTATTTCCCAATTCAGCTCTGCCATACAAGCATACTCAGCACGAATCCTGTGCGTTGATAATTGATTCACGTGAAAGATGACTGGCGTCGGTTAACCTTTGGTGGTTGCTCTTTGGATGGGCTTCCCAGTCTTTCCCAGGATGTTGCATCCTGGCAACACGACCAGAAGTAATTGGCACTTATGGGCGTTGTAGGAGTAACTGTTGTTAATTTGACATTGATTGAGTGATTTGAGAAGATCAGGTTGAAACAAAGGGAATGATAATGCAACAAGGAAACATGTACCTGTTTTTGATTGTGATGTAGACAGGTATTTGAGGATTTCTTGTTCAGCTTTGAGTAATGAAGTGAACTGTGTATGGCATCAGATTTCTTCTTTATCGTAGTGTCCTTGCACATGTACTCATTTGCTTCGATCCTGTCTAAAATATGCTCATTCGCTGATCAGTCCCAATGCCTGATCCAATAGAATTGCAGGTCTTCAATAAGCCTTTTCAGGTAGTATCAATCTTGAATGGGTATTGCATTTGGATATCTTCACTTGTATGAACATGAGAGGTGTGTTTATGGTCTGTATTAGTTCTGACAACCTGTTATTTCAAAAATGGAGCTCCAGGCTCCTGTGTGAAAGTATTGAAATATGACCCACAGCTATGATCCACAGCTGAGAGCAGTACCACATCCCAAACGTGTCTATCACGGATGATTATTTTGCAATTTATTCTGTTTTACTGTGGCAGTGGAGTAGCTAGGCAGAAAATTGAAAGCTTGGTGCATCAAACACAGTGCTACCAAATAGGCTTTGCAACTGCAATGCTTTAACTGAATGGGGCACATGTGTGCATGAATGGGCAGAATGTAGTTACAATCAGGTCACTGGGATGTTTTACATCCAGGTGTTCGAAAGGTGCAAGCTGAAAGCTATAAGAGCTGAACTGATACTTGGGATAACTGGGGTAATCCTAGATAACAGAAGACTTCAGGAGTCCCCGTCTATCCCTGTGGCACTCCCTTATGAGTCTAAGGGACTCACAAGGGAGCCGACTCGTTCCGACCCACGGCCAGGCCTAGCCACCATTATGGCGGCTAGGCCCCCTGGTGACCACTCATGCAGATCACGGAGATCTGCCCTCGACATCTCAGCATCCATCCGTAAACTTATCTAGTAGCGTACTGTGAATACTCTTACGCACTTGTTTCTAAATGTATTTATGCACAGGGCGTAACAGAGTGTTGGAATCCATTTGCTGTCCGGTTTTACTCACATTAGCTTCTGGCAAGAGCCTGCAACTAAGCCTCAGTCAGAGATTGCTGTTCGCACAAACTGTTGCGTCCTGCCCAAATGCAGGTAAATGTCTTCTGGTATGTGAACTTCAACACTCAGATGCTAAACTTGTTAGTTTCTCACCTGCTGAACATTCTGCCATTATGAATATATGGTCATGTGTTGTCAAGAATGCTGGGCATAAGCAGCTCTTGCATTTCAAGGACGTTGACACTGGGCTCTAGCGCAAAGAAAAGTCGAGGGTCACATCCAAGGATATCACATGCACCTACGAAGGGCAGTAACAGTATAGGCGTGTGAGTCTTGTGAAGGCACAAGTGGCTACAAGAGTACAGAATCTGATCCCACACCACCCCACCCCTCCAAATTGCCACCAATCTAGGGTTGATTGTGATCATCAGTGAGTAGTAGTGCAGCATTACTGACCATGTTAAGTACAGTATGAACCCGATAATCGAAAGCACTCTTTTCAAGGTCAAAAATTTTCCATTGTTGAGTTTTCCATTAGGTTCTGCACTTTGAATTTTCGCATTACATTGCATGCATGTAATGTACATACTTAAGTACCTTGAGTGCCTGCCCAAAAATG
>JAULKQ010008535.1:0-13304 GCA_032356285.1 Smithsoniella earleae | reverse complement strand
AAGAAGAGGGGATGAGAGGTACAGGTTCATTCCATTCAGTGTTGAGACGTATGGGAAGTTAGGGGCACCAGCTGATAGGTTCATTAGGGAACTAGCAGAATGTGCGTGCACTAGTGGGAACATGTCAAAAGCAGACTTTGTGAGGTTCATGTATCAAGAGATTAGTGTCTCTCTCATCAAGGGCAATAGATACTTGTTTGAACAAGATGTCGGGTCACTAGCAAGAAGTATAGGGCGTGGCTTCCAACAAGGAGCACATGTCCCCTCTTGTGATCAATATGTGGAAATTTACAGCTGAGTCAACTGCCTATACTCTGGTATGATGCTAGCACTTGCTCGAATTGCAGTTGTAACATAAAAGGGCGCAGAAAGTAGGACAAGCATGTCATCGAAACATAAAAAGCACAGAGGACACCAACACAACTGGGACTGAGCCAGGGATAAGAGGGCGAAAACTATACACAGGAACAACCTAGCGAAATAAAGAATATAAAGGAGCTAAGCCAAGCTAAGCTATTGGGCAGTGGAAACCAAGACTAAGATGTACCACGCTGTCCACGAATGGTAACTGGGCACCAGCCATGAGATGAACGCTAGTGGCCTGGGAGTGAACAGAAACTCCATGCTGGAGAACTCTCTGTATACCTTGATGATCAGCACCCATCTTTCTATTGTGAGCAACTGTTAATACTGTTGAAAGATGTACCTGTTGCCTCTCCTTACCTTCCGTCCGTGAATGCATTGTTCTCTGGTGCTCATCCTTCTTCTCTGCACACACATCGCCATTGAGTTTGTCACTCATTGTCATCACCAGAATGCCATCTCTCTCCTTTCTCAAAGCACTGTGTCATGGTGTCTGCTACGGCTAGCAAAAAACCAGAGAGCTTTGGAATGCACTCTTGATCATGAGCGTGTACTGTACGGGATTTTCAACGTCTCCTCGTGCCAGGATATGAAAGAACTCTATCCTACTGAGCACTAGTTTATGTAATGCTGACTCCCTCTCGTTTCAATTATCCGGAACCCACGGAATAATAGTTGCGTTGGCAGCTGTAATTATTGAAGTCCAGGTATCCACCCATGTAGGTCTAATGCAGCAGTAAACATCAATGTTCGTACATCTCAGTTTTTATCGGTCTCTTCACATTGATACGATTGAAATAAGCGATTATTATGATGTGTGGTCGACCAGCCCGACATAAGCAGCAAGAGGCTTTACTGGCAGAATACATCTCCAGACAACCGGATAACTCTGGAGGTCAGATGAATTAGACTAGAAACGGACTGAGAATGACGTGATTTAAACGCAATTTCTGTGTTTCATATGTAGCATAAGGGGTGCCTATATCCTACGCGTTCGCGCTTACTCTGTTGTGAATTCTTCTATTTCAAAGCGGCTTCAGATCTGCACTTGAAGTTGTTCTCAAGCTTATACTGCGTTTCGCATGCACTCTTCAGCTTGCGTCGGTTACTGGGCATCAGGGGTAACCATAAGATACCTACTATACTCCCCCTAGGAAATGCGATACTGCAAGTCGCCCGATCGGTTATATTGTCTCGAGTACAAGTGTCAGGCGTGATTAATCATTACCACTCACGGTTCAATCTATCACCTGCAATTAGGAGGCAGTAATACTGGGACTGCGATCTGTGTTTGACATCGTACCACTATCTGTACTAAAGTATGTGATGTACAGGACGACAGTAGACTCTTGAAGTTGCATCTACGAAGGCGAACTGCTCAACAGCGCTTTGAACTAGCTCATTAACAAATGCATATGCGTCTGGCAAGTACAGTTTGAAGCCATTCAATGTGCTCGCGTGATCTTGAACCAAAGCAAGTACACCATGGGATTCACGTGTTCTACGGTAATATATAAAGTGAATCTTGGAGCAGGCATGAGTGAAATGAAAGTGACAGGTTGTGATTTTTTTTTTTTTTAATATTCTTGGAGACTCGAGCATCACCTGGGTCTGAATGTATTCCTCATTATTGTTTACATCTATACGGAATGGCAACTACAGACCGTTATCGTGTAGACCATTCACGACATATCGCGATACTACATTCGCGCGCCATCTCGTTTCAGTTTTACTAATTGCGCCCACCTAGACCTTGAACTCGTTATCATTTCTAAGCAAAGCATAATGAATCAGCAACTACCAACATTTTAGTGTCCAGAAAGTGTGGTATATCAATAGTGGTGCGGGAAGAAGTAAGACAAAGAATATCCGGGCAGGAACAATGGTGTATTGACGTTGCAATGAGCCACAGGTATGAGCAATAACATTAGTTACTCCTCTAGTTGTGCGCGACCTGCACTGGCGCTAACCCCATGAAGCCCTACTGCTCATACATCCCCAGCTGCTGCTCTGCAGTGCTCGTACGTATACGAGTGAGCTGACCTTGTGACGAATGCATTGCATTCGTGCAAACTTACTCTGAACAGAAAGTATCAATTTTACGTTTCAGTAACTTCGCGGGATGGTTGCCAGTGCGATATCTGAGCAGTTTTTCGATCACATCTATAACTTGATTTACACAAGAAATTGACCCCGCAGAAGGTAGTGGAGCTTTGTGAGAGGTAATGAATTCATGATTCGTGAACTTGTGGCTGCAGTACTACGGTGTACGGTAGTCATGAACATATCACGAGGTTCGTTAAGGAAAATTGCCTTCTGCGTAATCCGAACTCGCTCTGCAGCAGGCGAAGTGAAAACAGACAGTTTGGTTTAACAACTACCCAAATCTGACTTTTGAAGCTAGCGATGTGGTGCTGCTCAAGTCCTGAGACATTCAAAACTAGATGTACTGGGCAAGTCAGTTTCATTACCTCCGATGTGACATTTACATGTAATACACTAAATACGCATGTACTTGCGGCTATACACAAACGAGGCAAGCAGTAGAAACTACGCGAAACTACGCGAAAGGTAATCAAAATATTGCAAGACAATGTTCAAGCGGTTAGCTTGGGAGGAAATGCTGAGTGTTAATTTGTACATAATTAATGTGCTTCGTGACCGAGTTGGCATCTACGCCCATCTCCCATGCCACCGGACAGTGCAAGGGGCAACACTCTTCAGAAATAACTAGATAAGTTCTATCACTGTCTTCGATGCAAGCACTCACTAAGTTCATCAGTCTTTCTGCTGTTGTCAGGTTGCTATCCACGGTGACATGTACTGAACATGCAACCTAGGCCTCCGTCGTTCACGAGCTTGAAACCTGCTTCAGAGCTTGCCGCCTTGATCATGATATAATCCACTCAGGTGTCATGGACCCAATATGCGTTGATATCTGTGCGGATACGAGGAATAGTTGATGAATAGCTACAAACGCATCGAGAGTGCAAACGGGAGTTCAACAAGAAAATTTAAAGCGTTCAAACGTTGGGGCAGACGAATTGGAATGTAATAAAACAGAAAACTTAAGAGAGAAATTTATGTGAAGAAAAAATAATTATTTCGGCCTCTTTCTGTACTCCTTGACAGTCATCTTCTCGTACGCGAGGATACGTGTAGACTGTTTCATCGTGTACAGACAATGAAAATCAGGACAGGGTTCATGAGTTGGCTACATGATGGAGAATTGCAGCTTCTACGTAACACTTACGGAGATAACAACTGGCTTTTCTATCTGAGGGTTTCGGCTTCACTAAAATAAGGACCTGTGCACATTCATTCAAAGGCATCGAGTAACAACAAACAGAACTGAGTTGCAGTAACCGAAGAGCAGTTCCTAGAGCCCGTAAAGATTGACTTCTCCTTACGAATGATACTACAGGTAATGTTCAAATCGGAAAAAGCGCCCTTGAAAGCGCATTCCGGTCCGTTTCGTTTTGCTGCAGAAAATCGGTAGGTATAGAGCAGACAGAGTTGCGTTGAAGACAGCTTAAGATTCAGTGCAATTATTGCTCCCGAAACAAATGATTTCTTGTAACAGGCTCGAAAACATAAAGTCGCTCTTGTTCTCGTCCGTCCGGGCAATCTGCGTGAGTCAGTGTGGCACACAATCATTAACCGAAGTCCAGCCAAATTTTAAGAAAGCGTTATTGCATTTGGAATAATCCTGTTCCTTATTCATGCTGTCTGGCAATCTGTTGTTTCAAACAGTTGGACTGCACGTAAACATCGATAAGCTGCTCCGGAGAAATCAAGTTCAAACTACCAGTTGCCTTCCGCTAATTTCGAGCACAAAAACCTATCAGATAGTATTAACGTTCTCACAATCTACAGTTTTGTTGTGGTTTCACGGACGGGGCGCGAAGATCTTTCTTCTTAGGCCGGCATGGTGCTCTTCACCCAGAGGGCAAAGGTTTGTGAAAGCGTTGAAGCAGGAAAAGCAACCAGTTTGACATTTTGTTTCTCCCTCGGATATCCGAGGAAAGGGTCTGTGCGATTCACTTGGTTGTTAAACGATGCCCATCAGAAAATTTTTGCAGTGTTGCCAACATTGTCCGCCGATACGTTTATCGCTCTAGTAGTCACGAAACGTTATCATAAATAAAAGGTTTTCGTATATGATTGCTGTTAATATGAAGACCCTCCGGGAATAACTTCTCGCATGGGGATATTCTTGCGGAAATACTCTACGCAGGGCACAGCATGAAATTGCACTGTAAAGCACAGACACGGAAAGTAAACCGAGAAATAATATGGTTGAGCGAACCATATTTCAATCAGAAAATGTCAGGTATGCCCTCGCGGCAATCTCAGACTTAACTGTTAAGCGATAACTGTTACTGACTCAAAGAACAACATTAAAGCGTGTGAACTTCACTTGTAAGCCTGAACATAATGGTCTCAAACCAAAACGAGTACCGGTGGTCCAGCACTTGTTGTCCGCGCACAGCGTACCTTTGAAGCGGGTTCAGGCAATCACGCAGAAGTAAGGACGAGGATTGTTGAGACCGGTAGCTATCGTAAATACAAGTTCTTGAGTTGCCATTTGTGTACAAATAGAGGAAAAGAGATCTGATGCTTTCAAAAAAGGGAGAATGTACATCTGAGTTAACTCAAGTGGGTAGAATTGAACCTGTTCTCCAGATTATTCCGTCGATGTAGAGAGATACTTTGTTAACCGAGTATGATGGCGAGAAATCTCCACGTCACTGTCGGAGTAACAACACCTCGACATCTCACAGGGCGAGCTTTTTGTTCCGTTAACACATAGCACGTATAACTAGCTCAGGCTGATCTGGGAGTGATATTCACGACACGATTCAATCCCACAATTGAATCTACGATGGTACATGGAAACGCAGTCACGGGCTTCAAATGATCTTCTTCATATCGCAGGGTAGCAAGGAACCGTTGCATGGGCTGCAAACTTTGACTAAAGCATGCTCTGAACGCTCGAAGACGAGGTACAATGTATGCCGTATACAGCTTGAAACGATGCACAATGGGGTTGGTTGCAGTTAGCTTTGACGAGGGGTGCAAAGTAAAGCTTCATGTGTGGTTGACGAACTCAAAATCAAGGAGGATGTGGGGAAGAGTTTGGCACGGAGAATTCGGAGATGATTACCATGGCAACTTAATTTAGTTTGTTTACATGTTGGGTAAGATCGACGGTTGGGTATGCATTGCAAACGGGCAGCAGGAGTTGACGGTATACGCTCTCCCGATAACAAGCGAATGAAGCAACAATCACCAATTCAAAAGCGAAAGTAACTTGAGATTCCTCTTGCAGTTCCTGGTTAGGTCTGGGTCTTCAGCGGGCGATTCAGGTGTTGGCGGTGACAAAGCATCATGGTTGTGGGGCTGTACAAACCTGTTGTGTGTGCGCCGCCGCCGATGGAAATCATCGCCGCAGCCATGCATAACCAGCGTAGTCCTCATCTCGAATCCTAGATATTACAGAGAACGGCAAAGATTTTCGCGCTCGCATGAATTCATGTTCGGTAGCTGTGCAAAAATAACTCAAAACGGCTTGCTCTCAGGCAAAGCCTCAGGGAGTGCCAATGCTGGAACTACCTTGCAGGGCAGCAGGAACGTGTCTTCAAGAGAGTCCCGCTGAAATGTGTTTCAACGGAAAGCTTTTTGAATTGTCATGAGTTGTATTTTCACCTCTGCAAAAGCCTTTGTGGCCACCGGACATGGCTTCTCCATCTTCACGAGCACTCGACTTACACAACCAGTTAAACCAAAGAGACAGCGAGCTCAGGAGGCAGCTTTGCTTGGCAATTTTAAAAATCAGCTTGCAAATTTCCGTGGAACATCGCCGTTCGGTCGTTCAGGTAATATCGCTGCTCGTTGTCTTCCGTGCCAGGCAGAGCCACACTTTTACACCAGAAAAAGTGGCACACCAAGGAATCTGATTGGGCATTTATTGGTAACCTGTTTGAGAATGTTTGTATCGCTAGTGGACCTTGTAGAGTAGATTGTGGCGCAGCTAGCACAGCATCAGCTCATGGTGAGCTCCAACTTGTCGCCGCTTTCTACCAGTTCATCTGCCAAAAGCGTACCTATAAACTGTCATGCAAATGTTTATTTTGTATTCACATTTTTTAATCCAGAACAATATCTTGAGCCGACCCAGCATACAGAGTTGACCTGACTCATTGCTCGTTTACTACAGCACGGCATCAGTCTAGCCAGACGAAATTCGCTTGCAGGTTTGGCTTCCTAGGGTATCAAACGACAAGAAAACCATTCTTTATTGTGATGGCGCGCCTTATGCAATCGGTGGTGACAGCGACACGTTGGCGCTTTTCCGATGGCTGTCTTGCAAACATACCTTCATCCCTACGAGCGAATCTCAGCAGGGAAGTATAGGCAGGGTTTATAATACACAGAAGGTGTGCTTATCTCTCCACAGGACTGACAGAAAGTTGTGTGTGGTCGTAATACGTGGCTATTCTAGTTCTGATAAAGCTAATTGGGCGTGAGCTGACAAACGAACATCTGTGCAGCCCTTGGCATGTAACAATGTGGGCGAAGCTCCATTTCAATACTTTTGTAGAGCTCAGGAGGCCAAGCAATGCGCTTTGAGTGCTATGTGTGCAATGCCGGTGTGGATTCCAGACATCACCATCGGATCTCCTATGGCGGTGTTTGAAATTTTGCAGCCAGAATCTCAATCCGACTTTGAGAGTATTTTTCACATGGTACGAATCACTGGTATCTCACGCGCATTAGTGCAGTCCATTCTCCCTCAACGAACCCTTATTTCTTGTCATTCAAACCACGGCCTTTATCTGCCAGGTCAATTTTCCATTTTGACAGGAAGCCTTGAATGTCTCATGTCGTGAGCGTGGTAAGCCAAACTTATCGAGATGATATTCTGTCTGAATCAACATTTCTTTCATGACTACAGTGACAACAAAGTGAGCATACATCTCGACGAACGTGCGATGCCAGAATGCTTTGTGGATCAGAAATTCCCTCTTAGTTACCTAGAAACTGGATTGTACGAGTTGAAGTCATTTCGCATTGCACACAGATACAGGTACGTGTACCAATTCGCGATGACGTCGCTATATCAAATAATCAGTCAAATAGCAATGGCTTCCTCCCACAAGTTACTCTCAATGTAATATTTTATGTGTTTGCTCATATCTAATGTCTTGTTAACAATGCTCGGAGCTTCTCTTATGGCCTCCTGCTACATGCTGTCCCGTATGCATACCTGATTCCCACCCCGTAATATCACGTAACTGCGATACACTCGGCCACATGCAATAGTTGAATGTGTCTCTTTACGTCGACAAGTGTGTGAAGTGCAATACAGGCAGGAGTCGCATGTTCCGTCTTGAATTAATTAACGCTTCGTATCGACCATGAAAACTACAAAAAAATTCTTTCGTTACCACCTGTAATGACGTACGCGAAGGTAGCAAGTTGAGTGTCTAATTGATCAGCTAAACACTATCTGCACGGATTGGCGCGGAATATATACAATTTGATGTTCTTTGTAAACATCTTCCTCATTATCTGGCCCGGAACAGGAGTTGTTTAGCAGCAAGCCTCGCTTGGGCGAGGCACTCGTAGAACCGGCTTGTTCTCAGAGAAGTGTATCACATTCACCAGTTGACGTGACAAATTAAAAATCAGAAAGCGGATCTTACATTACTTATGAAGTATCATGTGAGTGTGCTCACTTTGGCCGAGTTTGTGGAGACGTAACGAGACGTGTCAGTGCTTTAAATTCAAAAAATGCCTTATGCATCTGTTTAAGCTTGACAATGCTTGGGAGTCGCTCAAGGGCTTCATTCGAATACCTCGGACAATAAAAACACTCATCTAAGATGCAGTTAGCCCGGTTCATTACAGTCGAAGTTTACCTTGCGCCTTAAGACTCGCTGTACTGGTTAACTGAACTCTTACGCACTAAGCTAACCTGCCTCGTTGCCCCAGACAAAGCAAGGTCAGCCAAAAGGCTGGACGTAGCTGGTTGCCAAAGCGTGCATCATGGCTGAACTCCTACTCCTACTTCAGACATGAGTTTAGAGTCTGTTCTTCACAGCAGTGCAGAGACGCCGCGAACTTTTGCGTCTCTCGCATGAAGTAACACGGAGCAACTGGTAGTCAAAGCAGTTAACAACGAGAGGAACATACTCTCACCCCTGACATGCATCCAGCCTGGTATCTGTGTGAAGCATATACCTCGCATTTCTTCTTTTATCAGGACTCAACGCGAGGGGTTCTCAGAATTTGTTACATGTTGAGTTGACCCTACGACGCCAACGATCTCCACCTTCTCTGCACTTGCAAGACTCACTTACTGGACAATCGCATCCGGTAGCAGATTGTCAGATCGCTGTCGTGCCTGCGCAAGTTCTTTGGCGTCGCCTTCGTCTACCGGAGCTGAAATTTAACATTCTCATTCCATGTCTACTGAATCCTGGATTAGTATACAGCACGACTGGGCGAAGCACGGTTTATGTAGGAAATAATTTTGTCGTCACCCGCCCATATGTGACCTCCAGCGGGTTAGGACGACCTGGAAGTGTTGAAGCTAGGCCGCTTTAGAAACGGCTCTGGAACTTAATTTCCAGGTTGGTTTGAATCACTGGCACGCGTGTTCAACAGGGAAGATGTAGAGCCACCGCTCTTACTATTGTCAACTACACTATACCGCAGTACAGTAGAAACCAATCTTCTTCCTGTACACAGATTTTCATAGCTCAATTTTTATCCTGGATTGATAACCTAATTCTTCCTTGGAGAGAGAGAGAGCAAGAGTCAACAACAGGCAATCGACGACGGGAGCCAAGGGTAGAAAGTTACGTACTAAAAGTCACTAGCCCGGAAGTTCTCAGCTCGCTGAAGGGAACAATCATTCTTGAGATGTCATGACATCGCAATGTTATGGCTGATCTTACGCAGTACACACAAGCTGACATTTCGCAACCCCCGTATTCGCTGAAATGCGCGTGTAGATTCTAGCACTGCAAACAGACCCAGCTTCTGGAGTATCTTTAAAATACGGGTCTTCAGATACCTCCTCACTGACGTAGGGGCGGCGTCACTGGTTTGTCATGCGACATATGATCTGCTTGCTCTTGGAATTCTCCCTCCGGTATAATACTGTTCAATTCTCTTCGCATCAGCAGGGATGCTGGGTAATCTATAGAAGAGCTTCAATGCTGAGTGAATGTAGTCGGCACCTTGGGTGGACACTGCGAGCTAACGTACAGCAATGCTTGTATTGTTGATGGCCTGTATATCTTCGTTGTTTATGCTGCCGTCCTTATTTCTGGCTCGTTAGCTCTTTCATTGGTACAATTCTTCGCTTCCTATCCAGGGATAACCAGGCGTGCAAATAAATAGCACTCTCGACTCATATCACTTCCGAAGCCCTGTCGATAAATCACGCACGAAGCATCACGTTCTGTCCTTCTTGCTGGACGCGAGATTTTATTTATTTAAGTTTTAGGTATCATTTCTGACTTTCGTTCGTTCGGGGCACTCCCCTTCTTCGTCTTTGATGGGCTTAGTCGACCACTGTGAAAGTGGCCTGCTTCATACCCAGCCAAACTACTGCAGAGAACCGTGTACCTAGCCATATAACCAAACCAGTTTTCTACCTGTGAGTATTTGTACAAATATGCACAAACATTCGGAGCTTGCTCAAAACACGGAGCCTTCATCACGACGTACGAGACGAGCACTGGAACAGGAGTTGATCAAGAGCTCGTACAAGAAGGGTATAACAGTGCTTCCGCTTGACAAATAATCTTATTTAGCAGTGTTACAGTGAGCTCGGATGGTATCAGGTAGCTCGGTGCCGTGTAAATGATTTACTGCCTGCATCCCGCTGTATTTTGACGTGTTTTCCTGTAACGGTGCTTGCCCTTGATGAATTTCCTTCGCTTTGATTCGGTCATGGTAGTTTTCCGACGAAGCTTGCGTTTTGGGGGATTTCTACTCCAGCTAGCACTGATAGAGTCGTACCTGAGTTATTAATTCTTGAATCACCGGTGACGAAGAACGATTGTTTAGGTTGACTTGTTCTTTGAGTTGCACACGATTGTCGGATACATTCATGTTATCAAGGAGCTGTATACGCTTAATTTTTTTTCATCAGGTATGAGGCGTACATATTTCTGGAAATGTCCGCTGTACCTCCGAGCGAGTACTAAGTTGGCTCAATTTGTGCATGTAAAATTACAACTGTCGGGGTTGCTTCAGCATACGAGGCATTCTCGGCCTCAGCAAAGGCTCATTAACTACTCAGGTTTCCTCTCAAGCTTTTCCTGTACATTTACTCCATGGCCGATGCCGCGTGCTGCACGAATGCACACTACGCTGAAGTCTTGGACTTGTATGCTTCGAACTTATCAATAAATTTATAAAATTGTTTCAATGTGCATCCCGCACCTTCTCGCTGTTAGGGCTGGCTGAGAGATCTTTACGAATGACAAACTATTTACCTATCATATGCATGCCCCTCCCAAGCTCTTCCCATCACCTCTCTGCACCGCACTTTCCCTGAATGCTAATTTAATGATCCTGCCTACTTTATTTAGTTTGCTCTCGAACGTTCAAGACTTTTCCGCAGAATATTTTTCCACCCTTATTTCACCACAGGGCAAAGTCAACTCAGGATTATGGGAACCACTAAATCTCGCAACACTTCTCCACATTCCTGTTTTCTCCGCCTGACTATGTCATAACGCGTTGCTGCAACATACTTCGTGTAGCTCTACAGCCTTGCGCTCGCACGCGGAGGGCTGTGTGGCCGCCGCGTATCATATGCATGATACACGTATAATCAGTAATCAGCACGACTGTCACAGGAACGGCAGCGACGGGGGCAGGGGTTTTGACGTCTTTTCGTGTTTCAGGTTTCAGTTCGTTAGGTATAGATTTCACGGGCATCTGGCCTTTGGCCTTGGTCTGCGTTGGATTCAGCCTGCGTCACTCTTACAAGCACTTCCATGTCGTAGCGTACATGCTGGTATATTTGAGTAGTTTCTATAGATCCACGTCGATGTAGAGATGGTTCTCGGAGTAGATGTCGGAACTCCTTAGCTATTCTTATCCCCGTTATCCGGATCTTGGCCATGTCAGCCACTTATCCGTCTCGTTCGATCACCCGAGACCATCTGGATACCATCGGTTGGCAGTACTGGCTATACCTCGTTATAAAAGCGCGTAATGACCGGCTAGGGCAGATTTCATTACAAACAAAATTAACACAATAGATGTTGGGAGCTCGATGGGCAACGGCGTGCGTAGGGCAACACGTAGCTATCGGATGCAACACGTATGAATGGAATCATCCATGAGAGGCTGTAACTGGGGTTGAGCCTAGAAACCCACCGATGGTTGGTCTCCTCGCACGGAATTAGATTGGTCCACGTAAACCGTGGTCTGCAGCAGAATCCGCAGTGGACTGCACCAGCACCGGCACGACTCCATTACGGTTTTCAGTCCAGAAAGATCTCAACGTATTCCATGTTACACATTGCTTAGAAGGGGTGGGATTGATTCAATAGGTTCAAAGCCGCGCTAATTATTCCATCAAATGAGCGTCGGTACAGTTCCTCGGATGCTCACCTATCATCAGGCGCGAAAAGCAGTGCGTAGACGGTCGTACACTTTATCTAAAACTGTGGGAGCGGGAAAGTGTGGAGAGCGATGCTAGCTACACCATGGCGCCGGTTGAAGACGTGGTAGTGCTCTAGGCCTAGTGAGTCGGTTGGAAAGGTGCGGCGCGGCCTTGTCATGCCTGGCACCCACGTGACTGTACGCGGCGTCATGGACGAATCCGGATGTGCACATGTGCTTCACGTGGTGTTCGCGCACGAACACGTGCATCCCCGGTCGCACATGCAGGCGGGGATACGTCAACGCCCCAGCATGACAGAATGGACAGAAGGTAAAATACAACAAATCATTTCATTCATTTTTGTGGAACTGCTGTGCCTGTTTGTACAACCTAGACTTGCACGATGTGCGGTCTTTTGTGACGTTGGTGCCATCACGCCCGTCGGGGAGGCAGAAGTACAACGAAACTCGAGTCACAATTATGTTCACTGGGTCTGCGATGAACTGATGTGCACAAGCCTCTTTTACCCTCGAACTTGGCGGTGGAAACACAGCCAATGCCAGGAAGTTCAATTTCATGTTCAAATAGCCCACTTTGCACATGGTACGGGGTAGTTCTGAAGATTGAGTTAAGGAGCATATTTGGCTCACAGTGACCAGGTCGTTTGTACACAGATAGGTGTTAATTGCTGCAAAGCTCATCCCACATCTTGTCCGGTACAATTATGTCTGCTGATGTCATCTTAAGGTAAGTTATAAAGAGGCCTCTAGTTACAGAAGGCCCTAGAAAGATTGAGCGGCATTGAGCGGACAAAACCAAACTATGTGAACATGAGCCACCATACTTTGATTGGAAATGCTGTTAGGAATCATCCACCTTCAATTTGACGGACTTGGGGGACTCAGTTAGGAAGTGCAGGCTATACCCAACTAATTATCAATGCGATGTGGCTCACCTGAAGTTCAGCACGTTCTCTGGTTGCAGGTGGCGGCTTCGTTGAAGATGATTACAGAAACGCTCGTTACTCTTCAGCAACCAGCAACTGGGCTGTTCCAGAATGATCACTGTGTGCTTCCCACCTCGTGACACTTAGCTAGGCCAGGCACATAGGTGACGTAGCACATGATTTATGTATCTGCCTTTTCCATGTAGAGTGGTTGTTGCGCAGGTCGTGTTGGCAGGCTGGATGGGCCACATACTCACCTGTTGCAGCCTTTGTGCTTCGGCCCTGAAGCACCGCCGTGCCTCCATGGCCTGCACAGAGAGAGCAGCGGAGCTTCCCCCATCCTCTTAGATGGATGTC
>JAULKQ010008524.1:0-13306 GCA_032356285.1 Smithsoniella earleae | reverse complement strand
CGGACGCGCCGCCTCGACGAGCGGACGCACCTCCTCGACACCAAGGCGTGCGTCGAAGAGAACGGCCGACCGACCGATGCGAAGACACGCGAGCACCGACTCCGCGAGCCCGAGGCCGTTCTCCAGCAGAATGCCCACCCGGGAGCCGCTTCGGGGCGGATCGAGCCGCCGCGCGAGCGACGCCACGCGGCGTTCGAGACGCGCGAACGAAACCGTCCCCTCCTCCGTGAGGATCGCCGGGTGATCCGCGCGTGCGATCGCTTGCTGCGACAGCCAATTGGGGTGCGTCGTCACCACGCGTCGCCCCCGAATCGAAGAAGGGCTTCCTCGTCCAGCTCGACGCCCAGTCCCGGCCCGGCCGGCGGCCTCATCGAACAGGCAGGCGCAAACGAGGCCCGGACCACGTCTCCGTCGAGCATCGACGCCGTCGCCAACCCGCAGGCCGCGAGGGGGCCCGGTACCGCCGCCGCCAACGCGAGGGCCGCCGCCAGCCCCACTCCGGTATCGAGGCCGCTGGTGACCGCAACGGGCAAGCTCGCCCGGTTCGCCGCGTCGACGGCTCTGCGAGCCTCCGAGAGCCCCCCCATCTGTACCAGCTTCACCACGATCGCATCGCATGCCTCCCCACGCGCCAAGGCACGTACGTCCGCCGCGCTGCCGACCGACTCGTCCGCCGCGATCCGCGCACCGGACGCACGCCGCACCTCTGCGAGCTCCGACGCGCACCCCGGGGCCACGGGTTGCTCGACCCACTCCACGTTCGGACCGCGCAGCCGACGGCACGCCGCGACCGCTTCCGCCCTCAACCAGACCCCGTTCGCGTCGAGCCGAATCTTCAGCGCGGGTACGCGTTCGGCCAGGGCGTGCACGACGGAAACGGCGGACTCCACATCGTGACCCACCTTGCGCTTCGCGTGTCGGAAGCCACGCGCGACGAACGCTCGCCCTTCGTCGGCGCACGCATCGGCGTCGAGAGCTTCGAGCACCGCGTTCACCCGAACCTCCGATCGGCACGCACCGAGGAGCGACACCAGCGGCCGGTCCGAAAGGCGCGCGCGCAAATCCCACAACGCCGTGTCGAACCCGTTCGCGACCCACCGCGGCGCGCTTCCCAGCGCGGCGACCAGCTCGTCGAAGCGGGCGACGTCGGCGCCGACCAGGCGCGCGCGAAGCTCGGCCGCATGGAGACGTTCTGCCTGAATCTCCGCGACGGCGGCATGCGGATGGGGCGCGACCTCGCCGAGCCCGATCGTTCCATCTGCTGCGCGGAGGCGGACGATCCAGCCGGCACGCTCCGTGATCGCCCCGCGGGCCGTAGCAAGCGGGCGGGCGAGCGGAATCGAGAAGCCCAGGAGATCGACCTCCGCAATCCTCACAACAGAAGCCCCAACGAGAGAAGAGCCCCGAAGCCGAGCTCGAGACGGGCCGTCTGCGCCAGAGCCGCGTTCAGAGCGGGCCCGTCCGTCTCGCGGAGGACCGCACGCAAGGGCGCTCCCGCCAGAGGGGCGACAAGCCAAGCCAAGAGAGCGCTGCGCGGGAGCGCGCCCACCGCGACGCCGACCAGGAGGGCACCAAATCCGCCGAGGAGTGCACCGACATACAACCGGCGCCCGGCCTCGCGGCCGAGTCGAACCACGATCGTCCTCTTTCCCGCACGCGCATCCCCTTCGACGTCGCGCACGTTGTTCACGAGAAGGATCGCAGCCGCGAGCACACCGATCGCGAGCGACGAGAAGACGCCACCCGCGCTCACGTCTCCGGCCTGGAGATACTCCGTGCCGAGAACCGCGACCGGGCCGAAGAACGCAAAGACGAACACCTCGCCCAGGCCGTGGTACGCGAGCGGAAACGGCCCGGCCGTGTACGCCACCGCACAGACGAGCGATCCGAGGCCGATCCAGACGACCGGCCCCCCCCCGCGACGGATGAGCATTCCCCCGACGAGCGCCGCGAACGAAAGCGCGATCCCGCCCGCGACCGCCACGTGCCGCGGATCCACCTCGCCGGATTGCGAGGCGCGCGCCGGACCGATCCGATCCGCCCCGTCCGCACCGCGTACGTGATCGCCATAGTCGTTCACGAGATTCGTGCCGATCTGAAGGAAGAGAGCGGTCAGGAGAGCCAACGTCGCGATGACGGGCTCGAACGCGCCGCGATGGGCAGCGACGGCAATGCCGACCAGAACGGGGACCACAGACGCCGGCAGAGTTCGCGGGCGGACGGCTGCGGGAAGCCACGAGGACGGACCGAGATCGGTCATGCGCGGGCCGCCGAAAGGAACGCGCGGACCGTGCTCCAGAACCGCCCCGGCTGCTCCAGATGAACCGTGTGGCCGGCGTCGGCGACGACCTCGAGGCGTGCTTCCGGCATCGTCGACACGGCCCGATGCCCGATCGCCAGGTACTTTTCGTCCTCCGCTCCCACGAGAAGCAATGCCGGCATGGCGGCGGCACGGAGTTGCTCCCACAGAGGGGGCTGGCGACCGACGCTGAGCGCGCGAAGCCCGGCCGCGATGCCATCGGCCGTATTCGCCAGTCGCGCTTCGCGCTCGCGGGCGAGCACGTCGGCGGCGAGTCGCTTCTGGGTCGCGAAGAGTGGCTGTGCCGCCCAACGATCGACGAAGGCCTCCAACCCGTCGCGAACGATCCGGTCCGCCAGGGCGTCGTCCGCCGCCGCGCGACGAGCACGTTCGGCCGGGTCGGAAATTCCGGGAGACGCGCTCTCCACGACGAGTTGCCCGACCCGCTCCGGATGTCGCGCCGCGATCTGCAACGCGACGCGGCCGCCCATCGAATACCCCAACCACGCGGCGTTCGTCACACCGCGCGAGTCGAGCACCGAAGCAACGGCATCGGCAACATCCTCGAAGGACGCGTGGGCCGGCGGCGGCGATGCCCCGTGGCCGGGCAAATCGATGGCGATCACCCGATACCCGTCGAGATCGCGACGGTAGCGCGTCCACGTCGCGGCACTGCCGGTAAAGCCGTGCAGCAAGACCAAAGGCGCGCCGTGCCCGAATTCGATCGAATGGAGTTTCACGAAATGCCCCCGACGGCGGCGCGTACGGCCGCCCAGGCGCGTGCGTGGGCCTCGCGACTGTTCAGACGGTCGACGCGCACCTCGACGACGTGAACCCCGTCGCTCGCCCAGGCGTGCTCCACCGCCGCGCCAACGTCCGCGACCGCGGCGACGCTCGTGAAGGAAGCTCCGTAGCCTTCCACGAGCGGTCCCAGCTCGACGCCGAGAGGCGTGACGAACAGCTCTTCGAAGTGTTCGGCATACCCCCCGCCCGCGCGCGCCGCCGGCAGGAATTCGAAGATGCCGCCACCTCCGTTGTTCGGAACGACGAAACACGCCGACACGCCCAAGCGCGGTGCGGCCACGAGTCCACCGAGGTCGTGGAAAAACGAGAGGTCTCCGCAGAAGCCGAGCACACGACGACCACTTGCCGCGGCACCGAGCACGCTCGACACGAATCCATCGATGCCGTTCGCTCCGCGGTTGGCGAGCACGCGCACCGAGGGCGCCCCCGTCGGCCAGAACCAATCGAGGTCTCGCACGGCGAGACTGTTGCCGACATAGAGGTGGCCCTCGTCCGGTAGGACGTCCGCGAGAGCCCGCACGACGTGACCTTCGAAGGGCTCCTCCTCGTCGTCCAACGATCGCGCCAACGCCGTCGTCGCCGCCGCATCCGCGGCGCGCCACCGGCGGCACCACGTCGCGTTCTGCGCGAGCGGCAACGCGGCAGCGACGATGTTGCAGGTCGCCGCCGTTTCACCACGGACGATGTGGCAGGCGCGCGAGGCCGGGTCGGGCCACCCCCCGGTTTCGTCGAACACGATCAGGTCGGTTCCGTCTCGATCGAGCCATGTCGCGACGGTTCTCGAGGTCGGCGGTCCACCGATGCGCACCACGACGTCGGGGACGACCGTCGATTCGAACGCCTCGACGCGCAGGAGCGCTTCGTACGCATGCACGAGGCGTCCCCGCAGCGGCGCGCGGCGGAGATTCGACGTCGGTTCGGCCAGCACCCGAGCATCGAGTCGATCGGCGAGCGCCCGCACGGCGGCCGGAAGGCCCTCGTCCGCCGAGTCGAGAGGGCCGCATTGAACGAGGGGTCTCTTCGCCGCGGCGAGCCGCCCGCACACGGCCTCCAGGTCTTCGCGCGACACGAGGGGAGCACCGGTCCGAGCCGTGGTGTGCGGCGTCGTCGAAGGTGCGCTCGCCGACGGAGGCAGCACGACCCCCTCTTCTTCGGACGGATCGAGCGGATCGCGCAGGGGCAGGTTCAGGTGCGCCACACCGGCGGGTGCACCGCGCGCCTCCGCCGCGGCACGACACGCGGCGGAACGTACGTAACGCAGGCCCGCCTCCGTCGGCTCCGGCACGCCGAGATCGAACGACCAGCGCACGTGCGAGCCATAGAGACCGAGTTGGTCGATCGTCTGCCCCGCCGATCTCTCGCGGAGTTCGGGCGGCCGATCCGCCGTGAGCAGGACGAGCGGTACCCGCGCCTGGTGCGCCTCGACGGCCGCAGGCAATAGATTCGCCGCGGCCGTTCCGGACGTACACGCGACGGCCACCGGCTCTCCCGTGGCACGGGCCAGGCCGAGAGCGAAGAACGCGCCGGACCGCTCGTCGACGTGCGTCCAGACCCGGATACGCGGCTCGCGCGCGAGTGCGAACGCAAGTGGCGCGGAACGGTTGCCCGGACTGACACACGCGTGCCGGACCCCGGAGCGCGCGAGCTCGTCGACGAGCACCTCCATCGCCAGGTAGTTCCGGTTCGGTGCCATCACACTTCCAGAAGCGCCGCCTGCATCACGCGCATCTTGAGCCGTGTCTCTTCGAGCTCCGCCTCCCAGTGCGACCCCTCGACGATTCCGGCGCCCGCGAACAGCGTGGCGACCGCACCGTCGAGAAGCGCAGCGCGCAGCGGCACGACGATCTCTCCGCCGGCCCCGTCCTGCCAGCCCACGCCGCCGGCGTACCAGCCGCGCGGCGTCGACTCGCGCTCCGGCAGGACGAGACGCGCGGCCTCCCGCGGCAAGCCGCAGACCGCCGGCGTCGGATGCAACGCGCTGCAAACATCCGAGAAGACCGCTCCCGGCCGCAACCGCGCCGCCATCGGCGTGTGAAGATGACGCAACGTGGGCGTCGAGAGGATTGCGGGCTCGTCGCACGCCTCGAGATCCACCGCGAACGGCGCGAGACAGCGCCGCACCTCGTCGACGACGATCGCGTGCTCGTGCCGCTCCTTTACGTCCGAGAGGAACGCTCGGTCCGCCGAACCTCCTACGGGTGCAGGCGGCGCCGTGCCCGCGATCGCCGCGGTCGTCAGCCGGTCGCGGTCCAGACGCGCGAGACGCTCCGGGGTGGCCCCGACGAACGTCTTGTCCCCGTGCGAGACCAGGAACGCGGTTGCCGCCGGATGGGCGCAGCGAAGGCGCCGTACGACGCGAAAGCGATCCCAGGGGCGAGCGGCCACGATGCGCGCTGCACGCGCCAGCACGAGCTTGGAGAGCCGACCCGCGCGAATCTCGTCCAGCGTGGCTTCGACCGATCGGCGCCACGCCTCGACCGTGCCGAGCGGCTCGATGCGATACGACGTCCCCCCGGTCTCCGATGGGCGGGACGCGGGGCGCGCCAGCCGGGCCAGCGCATCGCCGATTTCGGCTTCGGCGCGACGCTTCCCGCCTTCGGCGAACGTCGCGGCCGCCCGCATGACGCAAGCGTCTCCCTGTCGCCGCACGGCCACGCGGGGCACCGCCCACGCGGATGCGGGGAACCCGTCCCACGGGCCACTCGGCGCGCGGGAGCGGTCGAAGGAGAAGCCTCCCACCCGCAGGACGTCGGAAGCTTCGTCGGCGTGGTCGGCCACCTCGGTGCCCGGCACGACGCCGTACGCCGCGATCGCCACCCGCTCCGATGCGCGCTCGAAGTAGAAGCCGCGCCCCGCCGCACTCCGCTCGAGGGCGTCGAGGGGATCGACCGCCTCCGGCAACTCCCGTTCGACGACGATCAATCCGGCACGATCGAGAGCCCGCACAGGGATGGCCGCACTCATGAGCGCACCCCGTAGACGAGTTGGATGCCGCCCGCGCCGAGTTTTCGCGCTTCAGTGTCAACGAAGCCCGCGGCGGTCAGCATCTCGAGGAGCTCGTCGGTGCTCGGCAGGTAGACGACCGAGCGCGGCAAGTACGTGTACGCCGTCCGCTCGGCGACGATCGCGCCGATCAGCGGAACGATCCGATTGAAGTAGATCTGGTGACAGAAGCGCACGACCGGATTGGCCGGAGTTGCGACCTCCAACAGCACCACCCGCCCGCCGGGCTTCAGGACGCGCGCCGCCTCGGCGAGGAACGGCGGAATCGAGACGAAGTTCCGCAGCGCGAATCCACATGTGATCGCGTCGGCCGATGCGGCCGCAACCGGCAGCGCAAGTGCATCTGCGCGAGAGAGCCGTCCATCGAGCCCGCGGGCGGCCGCGACGGTCAGCATCGGACGCGAGAAGTCGACGCCCGCGACCGATGCACCGGCGGCACGCGCCAGCAGTCCGATGTCCCCGGTGCCGCAAGCGACATCGACCATCACATCGCCCGGACCGACCGCCGCGATCTGCATCACGGCCCGACGCCAACCGCGATCGAAGCCAGCCGTCATGAGACCGTTCATGCGATCGTAGTCCGGCGCGATCCGGTCGAACATGTCACGCACCACCGCGGCCTTCTCTTCCGGCGACGGGAGCGGATCGTGCGGCACGTTCAATTCCATCGGATCGCGAGCCGGTTCGACTGGGAGGCCTCGAGTGCCTGCTCGAGTCCCGAACGATCCCCGTGCTTCTCCAGCCGCTCGAGCGCACGCGCGACGAGGGTCCGCTGGAAATGATGCGCCACGAGCGACGTAACCGCGGGAAGAAGACGCCGAAAGGCATCGACGACCTTGTCGGGATCGACCTCCTCCCCGTCGCCGTCGTGACGCACGTGCGCATCGAAGAGGGACGCGGCGCGATCGGCGATCTCGCGCACGTGAGTCGCATGGTCGTTTGCGAGAGCCAACAACTCGTGCAGCGGCAGGCCTTCCTTCAGGATCGCAAGTGCCGCGCGCGCCAGCTCGACGTCGGCGTCGTCGTACGTTTCGGCACCCGCGTCGCGCAGCGGCTCGACGAGGCCCGACCGTTCGACGGCTTCGATCAAAGGCTCGGGCACACCCGTTTCTTTCGCGAGACCAGCGCGATCGAAACGCCGCACCCCTCGCCCCTCCGTGAGTGCACCGATCAGCGCCGCGTCCGAGCGCGTGCGCCCGGGCGCCAAGACGCGCTTGATGCCGGCCAGAGTGAGGCCCCGCTCCTTCAGATCTCGAATCCGCCGGAGCCGCGAGAGGTGTCGGTCGCCGTACGCGGCCTTTCGTCCGACGCGTTTCGGGCGATCGAGCAACCCCTGGGCCTGGTAGAAGCGGATCGTATCGATGCTCACACCCGACGCGCGGGCGAGGTCTTCGACGCCGTAGGTCATACTAATATGTGAGTGTTTACTCTTAGTGTGTCAACTCTCACATTTAGTCATGCGTGCCAGTAGTCGGCCTGATACGAGCCAGGTCCATGCCCGCCTATCCGCCCGATCGTCACATCCTGCGCGACCTTCGTTTCAGCATGCTGCGGACCCCGGGTCGGCCCGACCAGGTGCTCCTCCCGCTTCCGCCCGAACTCCTCACGGCGGCAAGGGCTCCGTCGCTCGGCGCGCTCGCGGTGGCCGTCGATCTCGCCGCGGCCGGTGTCGCCATGCGCACGATCGCCCCCGATTGGCTCGCAACGGCCGAGTTGGAGATCCACGCGCAGGAGCCGGGTCCCGCGCGCGTCGCCGTCTCCGAACCGACCCTGCTCCGCAGCGGGCGTACGACCGCGGTATTCGAAGTGAACGTGAAGGGCTACGCGTCCGAGGAGGCGATCGCGACGGAAGCGGGGATTCCACTTGCCCAGTCGACGATGACGTTCGTGCGGATCACGCGGCCGGACATGACCTCCGACCTCGAACACCCCGCGGAGCCGACCGAACCGTCGCGTACAGACTTCGCACTCGACGGTTCCGGACTGCGTCGCCCCCTTCTCGAGGAGCTCGGCCTGACGGTGTGCGACGCGGACCGGGGCTCGGTCGAGATTCCCGCGGACGATTTCGCGAAGAACAGCTTCGGATCCTTGCAGGGCGGGATCGTCGCGACGCTCGCGCAAGCGGCCTGCGAGACCGCCACCACGGCTCGCTGCGGCGCACCGGCGATCGCGACCGATCTCTCCGTCCACTACCTGGCCCAAGGCAGGGGCCCGTACCGCACGTCGGCGACACTGATTCGCGGTGATGATCGCTCTTCGCTCCACCGGGTCGAGATCGTCGACCGGGAAACCGGGACTCTCATGGCGACGGCGAACAGCGCTTCGTCCCTCTCCGCCTGAGGTGATACCGTACGCGGGGATGAACGGCCCGAGCGAAAGCACTTCCCTGTGGCGGCAAGTACGCGTCACTCTCTCGGGAGCTTTGGCCGTGGGCCTGCTTCTCGGCCTCGTGGCCGGCGTCACGGAAGAACGCTGGACGCCAGCGATCGAGTTCACGATTGGCGCCATCGCCTTCGGACCGTCCTACCTCCTCCTCTTCCGATGGCTTCTGCCCCGCGTTCAAACGCCCTCTCGATGGAGGACGCTCGTCGGCCAGGCCACCGTGTCGACCGTCGTCATGGCGGTCACCTCCTTCGTGGTGGTGAACAGCATCCTTCTGCTGCGGTTCGGCGTCTGGCTCTTTGCCCAAGACGCCGCCGGCGAGTTCGTCGCCCGCGGCGCCTGGCCCTACTTCGCGTTCCCCATCCTCCCGGCGGCCGGTTTCGCGGTCGTCATCTACAACCAAACGTGGCTGCCGATGCGCGCTCTCGAACTCCGCGCGCAACGAGCTGACGAGCTCGCAGCATCCGCGCAGCTGCAGGCGCTCCGCGCGCAGATCGACCCGCACTTCCTCTTCAATAGCTTGAATTCGATCGCGCATCTCATCACGACGGATCCCGTCCGAGCCGAGGAGTGCGTCGAGCGGTTGTCGGAGATCTTCCGCTACCTGCTATCGAGCAAGGACCGGAGCTTCGTCACGCTCGCGGACGAGCTCGACATCGCAGACGGCTACCTCGACATTGAACGCGCACGCTTCGGCGAACAGCTTCACGTCGAATTCCAGGTCGACGAGAAGGCTCGTGGCTGGATCGTGCCCGCACTCATCGTCCAGCCGCTGGTCGAGAACGCCGTACGCCACGGGATCTCGAAGAAGGTCGGCGGCGGAAGGATCTCGGTCCGGGCACACGTCGATGGCACGGATCTCGTCGTCGACGTCGAAGACACCGGCGTGGGGATGAACCAGAACGGCCGTCCCACCGCAGGGTCGACCGGCGTAGGCCTCCGGAACGTCAGCGATCGGCTCACCCACCTCTACGGCGGCGCCTACGTCCCACGAATATCGAGCCGTCCCGGCAAGGGGACCCACGTCACCCTTCGGGTTCCGCGGCACGCACTCGACGCCAACGTTTAGAAGCGGTTGTGGCCGAGGTCGCGAGCGATGCGGCCGGGATTTTTGTTGCCGCGTCGTTTCGAACGCTGATAGCTTCCCGATACGTGTCGACGCCGCGCCTGATCGTGCTTCTCGTGGCTCTCGCGGGGACCACGGCCCTGACGACAGGCGCGAACGCTCTCCCCTGCACGGGCGACCCACAGTGTGCCGCCGACGAGAAGTGCCACAAGCCCTTTCTCTGCGGCCAGGGCGTCTGCGTGCCGGCCTTCACCCTCCCCGAGTTCGTGATCGGAATACCGGGCCTCACGGCCTACGGCGCCGACGTGGTATCGACGCTCGACCACACCGGCGCGTTCTATCAGAACTGCTGCGACACCAACATCACCGCCTTCACGGGAGAGAGCGCCGATCGAGCCAACGGTCACGTCTTCTGCCCCGAGGAGCCGACGAACTTTCCGGCGTGCCTCTTCGCCACGTGCCTGTGCGCCTACCTCGGCGACAGCGGGCAAGACTTCGTCGTGAACGGTGCGTACGCGAGCCCGTTCGGGGCCCAGTACCTCTACTACGCGGGCCACGCAGGGTACGACTACGACTATGGCTTCGGCGTCGACCTGGTGGCCGGCGCCGACGGGATGCTCTGCAAGGCACTCGAAGATCCCATCAACGGCCGCTTCGGCTTCGCCACCGCCTGGGACAAGTTTCACACGTTTTACATCGACCACGGCAGCTTCGCGGGACGCGGGCACGCCTCGTGGTACCTCCACGCGGCCGATCTGGCCGGACAAGACACCGGGGGGAACGACCTACAAGACTTGAATCCGGGCGAATGCGCGCCGGTCACTCAGGGGCAGCTCGTCGCCAAGGTCGGCAACGCGGGCACCGGTCTGCCGCACCTGCATTTCGAGGTCCGCCGCTACGACACCGCCGAGGGGCCCGAAGGGTTCGGCTCTCGCGTGGTCGACCCGTACGGCTGGACCGGCGCCTATCCCGATCCCTGGAGCGACCCGGGCGAGAATCCCCAGGCCGAGAGCCAGATCGCGCCGCTTTGGATCGCTTGCGGGAATGGTCGCGTCGAGTGCAACGAAGACTGTGACGACGGAAACGCCGTCCCCGGCGACGGCTGCGATGGGACGTGTGCGCAGGAACCGGGCTTCGTCTGCGAGGGGGACCAGCCGACCCGATGCTTTCAGGACTTCCCGATCTCGGCGCGAAAGCTCGTACTGAAGCGCACCGGAGCCGGCAAGGAGACTCTCGTCCTGGTGTCGCCGGACGATGCGTTCCCGTTTCCGCCGATCGGCTCCGCCAACGACCCGGTCACAGGATCCCCGGGCGGCCTCGAGGTCGACATCCTTTCCGCGACCGGCGAGCAGGTGACGTTCCGCGTGCCCGGAGGCGAAACGGACTGGCAGGCAAAGGAGGCCGCGGTCTCGTCCTACCGGTATCGAAACCGTGATGCGCCGAGCGGTCCGACGGCGGTGCGGCTCGTCCGTCTGAAAGAGGGAAGGACGACCAAGATCGTCGCGCGATCGGTCGGACTGGCGCTCTCGAGCGCACAGGGAGCCGTTGCGATCCGAATCGTCACCGGAAACGTGCGGAGCTGTGCTCTGTTCCATCCCAGCACGGCGCTCGTCTTGCGAGATGAGCCGAATCGCTTCCAGGCCAAGAGCGCGACCGCCGCCGGCCTCGCCGATTGCAGCGCCGCGAGCTTGGGTCTCCCCTGAAAGGTCGTCCCGTTGCCGGCCGTCTTGCTTGCTCGATCGACTCGCATCACCTAAGCGCCTCGTCATGAGCAAGCGGTCTCGCAAAACCCAAACAAAGCCGACCCCGGCACTGCCGTTCCTCACGAAGCAGTCGAGTCATCCCTGCTTCGCGTGCGCGCAGTGCTGCACCTACATCGCGACCCAGATCGACGAGCCGACGACGATGACGGACTACGATCACATCTCGTGGTACCTCCACCACGCCGGCATCTCGGTCTACATCGACTGGGAAGGAGCGTGGTACCTTCAGATCGAAACGCGGTGTGAACAGCTCACCGAGCACGGGCTCTGCGGGATCTACGATCACCGCCCGGCAATTTGTAAGGACTTCGACTGGCGGGATTGCGAGAAACAACAAACGCCCGACGACGATCCTCCCGAGAAGTTCCTGTTCCGAACGTCCGACGAGTTCTTCGTTTGGCTCGAAGCAAAACGCCCACGCACGCATGCACGCTACCGTGAGTTCCTCGGTCGCAAGCACGCGGAGCTCTCGGACCCCGAACTCGAACGCGTCGAACGCGCTTCCTGACGGTTCGTGCGCTTCCCCCGGCCGGCGAAGAGTCGGTCGGCGAACGACCGCTGTGCTCGAACGTTCGTACGACGAATCCCGTGCGTGGCACCTTCCTGCTCCGAAGTTGCTTTCCTATAGTGACCACGACGCTGACAGCCGTTGTCGAAGGGACGAGCCATGCCGAGACGCAAGAAGAAGACTCCGGGGCGCAAGCCCACCTACGGCGCAGCGACTCGGCTCGCTCGGCTCGTTCACGAACTACGAGAGCGCCCGAACGGCTGGAGCTTCGAGGCGATCCAAGAGGATCTTCACATCACGGAGCGCACCCTCGCCCGCTACCTCGAAGCCTGTCGACGGGAACTGGTCGACCACCGAGAGCGCCCTCTTCTCGAGGTCGTGAGGCGAGGCGAGCGACGCTTCGTGCGCTTGGCGGAGCACCAGTCGTCGCCCGCCTCGACCGACTATGAGGTCTTGGCCCTCTTCTTCACGCTGCGCCTTGCCCGCGTGCTCGAAGGAACCGTGTTCGAGTCCGTGAATCAGGATCTCTGGGGCAAGATGATGAAGACGGTGCCCGCGACGGCCCGTCGCCGGCTCGAGAACGCCGACCGAAAGTTCTACGCCCTCGCGCACCTACCGAAGAGCTACTCCGACATGGAGGACGAACTCGATCTGGTGCTCCGCGCCGTGATCGATCAAGTCCGCTTGGTCATCGACTACGGCGGCGTCGTCGGCGAAGGCAGAGTGCACGACTTCGATCCGTACTCGCTGGTCGAGCACCGCGGCGGGCTCTACCTCCTCGGGCACAGCTCGCACTATCGAAAGGTGGTCTGGCTTGCGGTCGACCGCATTCGCTCGGTCGAGCCCAAGATCGATTCCAACGGCTTGAAGGTACACTTCCGCTATCCCAAGACCTTCGATCCGGCCCGCTACACCAACGGGATGTTCGGGATCGTCGACGGCGACAGCGTGCGCGTCGAGCTGGCGATCCAAAATGCCGAAACGGAAGCGTACCTGCGCGCCCGCCAGCTCCACCCGACGCAGAAGTTCTTCCAAGCCGCAGACGGCAAGACGCACCTCGAGTTGAAGGTCCGAGGCACCGCCGAACTCGGAAACTGGATCATGTCGACGAGCCCCTGGGTCGAAGTCGTACACCCGCCCGAGCTCCGCGACGAGATCGCCAACCGCGTGAAGGCCACCGCAGCGCTTTACGACGGCGGCCCCCGCGGCCGCGCCCGCACCTCCCACCGCCGCGCCCGAGCCGCACGCGCCAGCGGCTGACACCTCGCCGCCGCCCCTCCCCCCGCAGCGGAGGTGGAGGATTTGTACGAGGCGGAGGAGGTGGCACCCGAGGAGGAGCGCAACCGAACCAAGAACCGCTATGACGTATGTACAATGCATGCATGCATATAGCCAACCAACAGAAAATGTGGTTGTACAAAACTGGTCTAGAGATTGTGGACGTGGGGGCAGATTGAGATGAGTTTTTTGTGTGGGGGTGG